>CAJQZJ010037362.1:0-55134 GCA_907164525.1 Lophiomys imhausi | reverse complement strand
TGCTCCTTTCTTTGGAGACATTACTGAATGAAAGGTGATTCCTGCTTGGACCTAGACTGAATAGAGGGAAAAGGAGGGATCATTGGGAAAAGAGTATGGGAAGGCTCAGGCTGGGGAAAGAAGACTCAGACCGGGCAAACAGGTCTGGAGCAGGGTGTGATGAGGCTGCCCAGGAGACCGCCCTGAGCATCAGGATGTGGGGGTGGGGTGATAGCAGAAATAGACCTACAGTGTCTTCCCTGATAGAGCAAACAGCCAAGTTTTTGAAGGTAAAAGGCTGCAGTTTCCAGACGAACACAAGAGGATACCTAGAACTATTGAACTGAGGCTCTCAGAACAAGTTGGATCCTGGCGTAAAACCCAAGCCTGAAGAACCAGTGCTGAATTCTGTGAGCTGATGGCATTAGCATATTTAAAGATCACATCAAGGGGAAGAAGGTGAGCTTAGAGCTGAAATCTGCTGTTTATGGAGCCCCCGGAGTCAGAATCCAGAGAAGGGCAGCCCTAAAGCTACCCTTCCCTCAGGGACTGTGCTCCAAGGCCAGGGTTGAGATATGGCCCTGACGACAGCTAGTCTCCCCTCCCCTCCCTTCTCCCATCCTTCAGTCCAGGGTTCCAGGGCCCTTCTCAGGAATCTACTTCCTGCCAAGAATTTCCTGGAAGAGCATCGGTCCATTCTATCTTGGTGTTGACCATGAGAGGGACTACATGCCAGGCACTGTGCCAACCACTTTCCCTCCAACAACCCTAGGAGGTACGCATTCCTGTGCCCATTTAATGAGTGAAAATACTGAGGCCCCGTTAAAACATTTTCTCCAGCTGTTCAGTTTGAAACCGGAAGAGCCTAGACTCCAGCCCAGGCTGCCTGACTCCAGGACCAGTAGACTACCCGGTCATTCTGCATTTCCCTTTTGCTGGCAACAGTGGGGACAGTAAGTTGGCAGTCTGGTTAGTATGTCCATATGTCCATCTCTCTGGGACTGACTGAGAGTGAGTCACAGCCCTGCACCTGAAGACACAGGACCTTGCCTCGCTGGAATGTACATTCCTATCCCTCAATGGTTAAGCCAATGTGACCAGTGAGTTTACTCAACGATCCTCTCCCCACAGCACCCCAGACCCCACCCCCCAGGGACATTGAACTGGGAATTAGGAAGGAGGGGACTGACTATGGGGATTTGGACAAGCCAGCCATATTTCCCTGTGCCTCAGTTTCCTCACCAATAAACTATCACACGACCCACACTCCAGCTCCAAAATGGCTATCAGCTGGGCGCCTAGAAGTGATGGGTCTTGCCCAGTGTGCGGGGAACAGGGTATAAAGGAGAGGGCTTGCAAAAAAAATGGAGTCCAGAGCAGTCAGGCTCAGCTGGATTTTAAAGTAACCTGGTCCCAGCTCTAGGACCTTGCTTTTGCGTACTCATGAGGAGCAGCCACCATGGGCGCTGGAGAGAGGGTTCTGAGGGGTGAAGACGTCTCTACCTACCTCCGAGAGACTCCTTTTCTCCCTCTCTAGAAGTGAATCAAAAGAACAGTCCGCCTGAAGGGCCTGAAGGTGGCGAGAGCTGTTTTTCAGGCTGGAGTGGAGTTAGAAAGCCAACTCAGATGAAGAACCCGGGTCCTGCCGGGCGGTGGTGGCGCACGCCTTTAATCCCAGCACTTGGGAGGCAGAGGCAGGCGGATCTTTGTGAGTTCGAGGCCAGCCTGGTCTACAAAGCGAGTCCAGGACAGCCAGAGATATTCAGAGAAACCCTGTCTCGAAAAACCAAAAAAAAAAAAAGAACCCCGGGTCCGGCGAGACAGCCCACTGCAACCCCGGAATCTTGGCCAAGAGGGGGCGCTGTGGTCCCCCAACTCCCTCCTGGCTGGATTCCCAGGCGCGTCCACAGCCTTGTGGTGCAGTGTGCGCCCGGCTTTCCCCTCCTTAACAGTTCAGGTGCCCAGCCCGCTGTCTTCACTTCATCTTGGGGATCCTAAGTAGGGCCTGGGCCAAACTGACAAACGCTTAGTTTGAAGAAAAAAAAAATGAATGAATGAAGGAAGGAAGGAAGGAACGATTGAAAAAGGAGGGGCTCCTTTTTCAGAAGCGCTTTGGTGTCTCAGCACACCCATGTGTCTAGGCCAAAGGCGCAGGGTGGGGGTCGGACCCAGGCTCCCCACCCCCCACTGAAGTGGCGGCGGCGGTGGACCTCCTGGATGGCTGCAGGGCGGGAACGACCGGAATGTAGTTCTCGGCTTCTTGTTTCCACGCGGGCTGAGCTTTGTGGAGATCGCCCTATTCTCAAGCTCCTACTAGCCTCCTAAATCCCCACCCCCCACCCACTAGCCTCGCAAGTAACCCCGAGACCCTCCGGACTCCTTTGGTCCCGACTTTCATCCTCATAGGAGGCGGGAGGGGAGAGGCTGCCTGCTCTCCGGCCGCCGCCTCCCGGATCTCCCATTCTAACCTAGCTGCGGCGGCCGCCACTGCTGCCTGCGCGCCCCGCGCACTGCCGCAAGCCGGGGTGCGGGGAGAGGGCGTTCAGCACGGCCAGGGCGCGGGGAGCCGGGTCCGGGCTGGCCAGCCAGCGGACCGGGGAGGCGGGAGCCGGCAGCCGGCGGAGGGGCGAGGCGCGGAGGAGGGACCAGAGGGGAGGGGAGGGAGAAAGAGGAGGGGACGCAAGGCGAGGGGGCGGGGAGCCGAGGCGAGAGCTGGCGGACCGTGGGGGAGCGGCGGGGAGACTTGGGCTCGGGGAAGGAGAGAGGTGGCCGCAGGCCGGGCGGAGTCGGGAGACAGCGACCAGACTTGGTCGCGGAAGGCGAGCCAGAGCCCGCCGGTGGGGCGGGGCGGGAGGGTGCGAAGCCTGGCGCTTGGGGCGCAACGCCGAGGCCGGGGAGACTGGCCGCTCACCGGAGGACCCCAGCAGCCCGCCCTCCGCTCTGGGATGCCGCAAGGATCCAGGCATCCAGGACGCTGACGGAGCGAGCCCGAGGATGGGACGGGTCCCGCAGCTCCGGCTCGTGAAGGTAGGAGCGAACCGACCCTCCCGGGATCATAGGAGCTCCGGGGCCGGAGGACAAGCGTGGGCCGTGGGGGAGGGGATCGGAGAGCCTGGCGCCACCCGGGAGTCTGGGACGCAGCCTGATGTCCTCAATCTGGACCTCTGAAGCCCGGCTTCGGAGACAGAGGGAGAACTCCGGTGATGGGGGGCGGGGGAAGGGTGGTGGCAAAGCTGCTGCGATGCCAGAGGCGGTGGGGGTCCGCCCACTCGAGGAGCCGGCTCTGCGCGAAGGATCGCTGCAGTCTTTGGAGCCAAAGTGCCACCCACCCCCTTCAGGCCCTGGAGGGGATTCCCGTCTCCGCCGGACACTCTCTGAGTCGGCCCGGTCCTGGTCCCGGGCGCGCTTTCTTGCGGGTTCCCCTCCATAGAAAGCCTCAGGAGGTAGATGCGGCCCTTGATCCACGTAGCATCTCCGAGAGGCGGCGGTGCCGCGCGCCCCAATGTCCCGCCGGTCCTCCCGGTCACCGCAGCCCCGGAGCGCCACGCTCTCTTTCGCCACTCTCACTCCTGCCACCCGGCTGGGGAAGCGGTTCCGCCGCCCAGAGTTTCGGAAAGTCTCCAGTAGGCGTTTGGCAGCGCCTGGTGGATAAAGTTCGGGGTCGACCTGGGGCTGCGCGGGGTTGGACAGAGCCCAGGAAGGTCTAGGTGCTTCTCAACAGGGCCCTCAGCCTGGGCACAGGCGTCACTTTGCTGGTGCCAAGCGCGTCCCGGAGCGCGCGGGCTCGCTGAGTGCCAGCACCTCAGCGCCGCAGATGCCTGGGAAGGTGAGTGGGCTTGGCGCCGCTGCCCGGCCGCTCCGATTGCCATGTCTGGCTCTCTGGACTGCGCAGGGCAGACAGGGACCTCCTGGGCAGAGACACCGGGTTAACTGTGGCCAGGGCGTTCAAAAGCGACGGCATTCAAAAGACTTAAGTGGATTTGGGAGGAGCAGTGCGAATTGACTGACTTTGATTTTCCCATCAGTTATTATACCGACCTTACATTTACTTGCTCGCAAAGCACTGGGGTTAAACCACCACGCTTTTAAAATGTGACTGACGGCCCTGGTCACTATAGTGACTCAGGTTCTCATGTGCTCCCTCTCCAAATACTCAAAGGTTGTCTTCAAATCTGAGGGAGTCTCAGTGAGCCTAAGGGCTGGAGCCCAAGATTATTTTCTGGGCGACCAAAGTCTCCCGCAAAGAAGGTAGGTTGTATAGATAAGCCTCAATGGAGGTATTTTCCAAAGCTTCCTGTGTACTGAATCTTAATCTACATTCACAGAGGGATTAGAATGCTGTTTGTTTTAAACGAATTCCAGAGATTGAGCTGTGGATATATTTTTTTTTCAAGTTTACATGGAAATCGATAAATGTTCTTTCTGAAGCCATTCTCAGAATTGTATACAATGACCTGTTTAGAATGTTCACATTTTCTTAAAATGAAAGGTTCTTTTTCTCTTGTTCCTACTGGCTAGTGGGAGTTGGAGGATTTGTCTCACTGATATATTCAGAGTATGCTTATGAAATACCGATTGAGGGGCAGCAAATGTGGTATTTGTATGGTACACACACATTTCCCAGTGTTAGTCTAGCTGCCTTATAAATATTAAGTCATTTAGTCTTCATAACAGCCCAAGAAGGAATTATACCCTAGGCATAGAGAATGGAAGCTACTTTTTCAGAAAGGGGCACCGTGAGCTTGGCAGTCAGTAAGCCTGACCTTGCCCTTAGCTCCTGCACACAGAATTCAAACCCAGGCACTCCCACCTAAGTCTTTGCTTTGTTAGCTATTGCCAGTAAAATTTCTACCCACTTAAAACTCACTCTCAAACCCTAGTAGCTGAGACCCTGAGAGTCTGTCTCATCAGTTTGAACATATGAATCTAGGGAACTTGGAGATCATGCAAAATCCAGCTCTGTCACTGATAATTTACAGGCAAGCCATGCTTGGAAAAGGATCACTCAGGGGCCTATTGTGTGAGTTTCACATTGAACTGGTTATAAAGTATTGTGGAAGAGTGTAAGAAAGATGAAGAACGTGTGTGTGTTTGTCATGTGTGTGTTGTGTGTCTGTCATGTGCATGTGTGCGTGTGTGTTGTAGGATACAGATGAAACATGGTCTGTCTTCCTATCACCACCACCAGTTGTCCTCCCTGGAGATAGATCTATGTTCTGGTGACAAGTGATTCCTGATAGTGACTATGAGGGGTGAAATAGGCCCCAGTGGGTTCTTAAAGGACAGTGAGTGTCCAGTGGCTTCCAGCGAGGCCAATTTCATTGCTGTTGTTATTGTTTATAGCAATTTAGAAGCATTAGCATCTACAAGCCAGAGAAAGAAATGGCTGTGACATCACTCCTTACACACTGCTGTGACTAGTTTAACAATAATCCCTACAGATCCTCTCTTTAAGATCAGGTCTGGGCATTGCTGTGACCATCCCACAGCCCTCTCCCTTGGTGTGTCACAGTTCCAGTTTGTCCCATGCCATTTCTGTGCCTTCAGAGGGAGATGGACCTTTGCTGTGGAGTGCCCATAGTGGCTATGTGTTGTCCTCTCTTCCATTGTTTCTTTTCTTAAGTAATAATGGAGTCGGGTTTTCTAGAGGTGTTGGGAGGGATAGAAGCCAAAGAAGAGAGCCAGGCTGTGAGGTATGAAGTGGCCTGGCCATAGACCTGAGGCAGAGTTAAGGAAGGGAGGCCTAAAACAAGGGCAAACTGTGGGATTTGATATCCAGCCTAGAAACCTGGCAGGTCAGCCCCTTCTCAAAGCGTGAAGACATGAAAAAGCAAACCAGTGGCCCAGAGATCAAGTGGAAAATCCATTTCTTGCCCTCACTGACATTTGACTCCTTGGGGAACATCAGCAGCCAGCAAAGGTCAGCCTCACAGAAGTAGTGTAGGGGTCAAATGTGCCCTTTGGATTCACTGTTTTAGTGTCCTAATTCTTGGCCAGAGTCTGAGCACTGGAAGGGAATGAGAACCATGAGGAAGTAAGGTCTCAAGTAGAGGGGACAAGGTGCAAAGCTAAGAATTTCAGTAGTGAAAGGGGTAGACCCTCTACTTGGCAGTCAGTGAGTCTGACTTTGCTGTTAGCTCTACATCCAGTGGTCTGTGTGATTTCAAGTAGGTCTCTGAGCTGCAGTTTCTTTGTGCCTGAATGCGACCCTGATCCCTTTACTCATGTGCCCCTCTCTCAAAGTTCCCATGAGCTCATTAGGGTTGCAACTTCCTTTAGGAAGAACAGGACCAGCAAATTGATTCCCCACCTCTGTTCTCTTTAATCTGGGGAACCTCAATGTGTGGAGACCAAGCTCTCTTCTCCAGGTCTCAGTGGCCCCAGCTTCCCACCACAGCACCGGGCCTGAAAACCCAGTGAACACAGTAGGTGTTTACCGGATACCCAGGGACTAAGATAAGGGCTGTGTTGTCACCTCCACCTTTTAGTTGTTATAGTTGGGATATAGGAATCCCTGTCGCCCCAATGGGACTTGGATGTCACCTCAAAGCAGAGGAACCCGAGATGAGAAAGCAGAAAAGCAAAGCTACCTCAGGTATGAAAAACACCAGAACCCCGCCTTCAGCCCTGAGGGTTATTGCAAAGGAGAAAAGAAAGCATCGGGCACCAATACAGTTCAGTCCAGTCACCTAGAACCTAAGAGGAGTGGAGCAGCCAGCAGCCATGTAGAGAGTCTAGAAATATTGAGTGAGCCCTCAAGGTCCTTCCCTTCCTTCTTCCTTCTGGGTGACAGGAAGGCGGAGGGTGCTGTCTTTCATCTCAGATTCCACCCCAGCCATTTCTGGACTCCCTGGAAATGAGAGCCCATTGGGGACAGAAGGACAGGTGACTGCAGTTTTCTGGTCAAATGGTGAATTGTTAATTATAAATGGCCCCATCCTGTTAGAGGCCCCAGTGAGCAGAGACATTCACTTGCAAGCCATACACCCTCTTAAAATGCCCATCACCATCATCTTGCTTTTGGCCTGGCCTTGCCTTGTGGGAGATTGGAATGTCAGTGAATCAGATGTGGGTGGATCCCAACTCTGCTAGGAGGCTCTGAGCAAGCAGGGTTATCTCTCTGCGTCTGTTTCTTCATGGTTGGAAAGATGAAGCTGGCAAGATAGCTCAGTCAGTACTGTGCCTGCTGTGAGAGTATGGGGGCCTGGGTTTGGGTCCCCAGAATCCACATATGAAAACTTGGGCACACAGAGGCCATGCGCTGTCCACGTTTATGCCGTCACCGAAGCCATGTGGAAGTCCATGCTTCGTGCTCCTGCTGACTGTAAAGGACAAGGAGGCTCCTTTTGCAGTGGTATTGATGACTGCAGACTCGCAGGTGACAGAAAGAGACACAGAAGGCGTCTGTGACAACTCCCACCCCTCCAAAAGTAGCAGCCTAGACAGGAAGCCATTAAAGAGAACTCTGAAAATTTGTAATTAGGATGTTGAAGTGTAGCTACCTCTCCATAATAGATGGCTACTAGGATGAAGGTTGAAGGTGGGGAAGGACTCATTTTTCTTTCTGGCCACAGGGAGTTTTACCATGCTCCATCCAGTGGCTATATGGACAACACAATTTGGACTTGTTTTTTTTTTTTTCTTTCCTTTTTTTAAAAAATGTTTTTTGGGGGGGCACAAGGATGGGAGGACAGACCTAGAAGGACTGGAAAGTAAAAGTGATGAGAGGGGGAACTTAGGCATGGCAGCTTATGTTTTTAACTTCGGGAGGGGGGGTGCATACTAAGACAAGTGGATCTCTGAAGCTTATTCATTAGCCAGTCAGCCCAGCCCAGCCTAATCAATGACCCTCAGTTTCAGTGAAGGATGCTGTATGGTAAAAATAGCAATGAAGAGTCACAGAGAAAAGATACCTGATAACCCCTCTCTGTCCTACACACATGAGCATGCGTTATCCACCCTAACAAGCATGTATATCACATGCACAACACAACACACATGCACACTCTCCCCAAAATTAGAAAAATGGGGTAACTATGACTTCCTGAACTGTTGAGTGTGAAATGAAACAGTCCTGAAGTGTCTGGCATCTAGTCTGCCATTAATAAGTGTGAACTAGAGTGATCCTATAAGATATCCTACCAATGTCCCCAGACTAAGAAAAGCTGTCAAAGGTGGAGGCAGGGCTGGGGATGCAGCTCATTTGGTAGAGTGTTTGCCTACCATGCAGAAAGTCCTAGGTTTGACCCCCAGCACTGTATAAACCAGGCATGGTGGCGCATGCCTGTTATCCAACACTCAGATAATAACAAGAGGATTAGAAGTTCTTGGTCATACGGAGCTACACAGGGCACTCTAGCCCAGCCTGGGCTACTTAGTGAATTGGTGGCCAGCCTGGGCTATATGATACCCTAATCCCAGTGCCTTTGCTTTTCACTCCCTGTGTCAAGGCTGGACCCCACAGCCTGCAGCTGAGCTCAAATGAGCACAAGGTCAGAGGCCACATTTGTCTGTAAAAACAGACACCTGCAGGTAAGGTGATACAATGTGATTAACTTTCTGGTGTAGGCAATTATTTTTTAAAACAATTCCTTGGAGTATGTCAGGCAACAAAGTATCAACCACTTATTTTAGACGCAGGAGCTGCTTCCGAGAAATTAAAAGCAGGAAGGCAGGGAAAGAGGGCCGCCTAGCCTCTCAGAATTTCATCTCAGAACTGGGACAGGTCCTTCCTTCTGTGCGAAGTGGACATGTCAGGACTCAGAGCCACCTGTTGAGATGCCTCACTCAAAGCTGCTCCTTGGCAGTTGTCCACCGGAAAAAGTGCTTCTGATTCACATGAAGATGCTGTGGAAACAGACAATCCAGCCGCTGGTCTGCTAGGCCCAGGAAACAGCAACTTCAGGAGCCCAGAGGTGGTCTAAGTGGCACCCGTCCTCGGATATCACTCTGATCTCTGGTCTGGTGGGGAGCCAGGGCACCTAGGTCAAAGTCCAGAAGAGAAACTGGCTGGGCAGGTCCAGCGGTTTCACTGCTGCCGGTCAGGGAGGAGATTATTTGAGCTGATTTTGGAGACCTCTGTGTTTAGATAGCACAGGGGTACCAAGCTTTTGGCTTCATTGGGCCACATGGGTAAAGAATTGTCTGGGACATAAAATAAATGCTGGGGGTGTCTAGCCTACCACCCAACGGTGAAATATGACCAAAGGGCCTTGGTAGGATACTCCTGGCGGAGGTATAAGGCTGCCATGAGGAATCTTGTAGCATAGTAGGAATCTTGGTTGAGTCTTTAGGCACTGGAGGTCAGGGCATTCAGGAGAATGAGAACAGCTTATTGGTCAAAGTCCTGGCAAGTACACAGAACCACAGAGATGAAAGGCAGTGAGCCCAGGTAAACGGCTAGGACAGGAGCTGGCTATGACAAGGACAAGAGTGTCATCTGACAGAGGGCATGGTGTAATCCTCCCCTTTTGACATCCCTTGCTTTTCCCAGCCCTCTTGGTAAGGGCTCAGTGGTCACTGGAAGGGCTTTTCTTGCTCAGTGGCTCCCTTCCACTATGAGGACATTGCTGGTAGGCAGCCTGTGAGCAGAGGGAGGCCCAGGCAGCAGCAGAGACAGGAAGCTCTTGGCTGATGAGAACAGACTAAGAAAGATTGCAAGTAGGGCATGGTCCTTCCAGGACCAGACTCCCCTGTACTGAGAGACCTCCCCCGTCCACAGCCTGCTCAGGATGCACAGTTTTGTTATAACAGAGGAGGCAGTATTCAGGACAGTCTGGTAGAGAGAGACTTCACTGGCTGGTTAAAGTGGACGAGAAGGAGGTATTGAACTTGAACATGAGATCTGAGTAGGCAAGGGAAGGAGGATGCCCTGCATGTCACTTCGGTCATTCTGGCCTTTTCTTTCTCCTGGGTGCCCAAGATAGAATGTATCCTGATGCTGAGTGCTCAGTAACTAACAATCAGAGGTTTCAGCCCTGTGTCTCCTGGCATGTCCTGAGGGGTGGTCCACACGCAGCAAAGGCATCTGCATCTTGAGAGCTTCTAGGGAAATATCATCAAGGGGAGGTCGGGTTCAGGCAGAGGACATAGAGAACAGGAGTCTTCTTAGAAAATGGAGTGTCACAGAGCAGGCCTGGGGAACTTCTTTCCCCCAAGATGGGATCAGGTTCTGATCCTTCTGGTAGCGAGGCAGGAGTATCCAGGAGAGGCAAAAGTGGCTCAGAACAGTGTCATTCCTACCTCTAAATGGTTTTGTCCTGAGTGCATGTCACATCCCCCTAGCTCCCTGTGGGTGACAGTGAAACAACCTTGGGTTCTTGCTCTGTGGAGAACTGGGCCCCACGGTCTGATGTGAATGGTCTGCTTTCAGGCTGTGAAAGCCAGGCCAGGAGTGCTAGAGCTATGTGTACCCTGAGAAGCAGAGTGTCCCAAGGAAGGAGCACTGTCCCTAAGGCCAAAACTCCAGGAGTCAGCCAGGTGTGACTTTAATCCCAGCACTCAGGAGGCAGAGGCAGGTGGATCTCTGTGAGTTTGAGGCCAGCCTGGTCTACAGAGCTAGTTCCAGGACAACCAGGGCTGTAACTGTAGAGAAACCCTGTCTTGAAAAACAAAAAACAAAACAAAGTAAACAAACAACAGGAGTCCTGGGCTCAGAGTTAATTATGTCACTTCCTGATTGGGTGACCTTCGGGAAGTCACACTGTCTCTCTGGGCTTCTGTACCCTCATTACCTGGACAATGATAGGGATTAAAATAGGAAACGCTTGTGCAGTAAGGAGCTTGCACCCACTAAAGCTCAAAGAAGGGGACCTGCTACTTTTGTGGGGTCAGTTGTCTTCTCTGTTCCTCCCCTCCATGCTGAGCTCGGCAGCCACCCAAACTGTGTCCTCCATGAGGCCTTCCATAATGAGCCAGTTGGAGCTCTGTTCTCCAGCTAGCACTCGGGGAGAAAGACCAATGGGGATTTTCCAGTCCTCTGCAGACCGGCATGTGGTCCTGGCTGCACCTTGTGATTCACCTTGCCAGTCTGACAACACTGGAATTAGTCTAGACCTAGTTCAAGGAGATGAGTGTATTGACAACTGTTGTGGGTGTCAACAGCAAGGACAAATTCCCATCCAAGTTTCTAAATAGTCACTCTCGATTTTTGGACTTATCAAACTGTAGACTGGTGTTGAACACTTTGCCCTTGGTTTGAACCTGTCCAAACAGGTCCTGAGCGCGCCTTTGAGTAGCACTGCTCTGAGACGCATCTGAGGGCTACAGTTCCCACCCTCGGCGCTGGGATCATTGCGCATGCCCTGTGTGGCCACGCCCTTTGTACCTGTTAAACTCTGCTGTAGAGACCTGAGTTAGAGAACATTTCCGGTGGCTGAGGCTGTGGTGTGGAGACTTGGAGGAAACCTTGTGGATTATTCTGGCAGGGGAGGACTGGTGTCACCCTCCGTACTGACTTCTTTTTCCTTCATATTATTTAGCAGTAGAACTCCTAAGACACTCCTCAACCTATTCCTTGTCACTGAGGTAAGAGGAATTCTAAGCATAGTCATTGGGCCCCAGTGCCCCTAGAGAGGTCAAAGAGGTTTTCCCTTTCATAGTGGGCTCATCTAAAGCTACCGGAGCCCTGCACTGGTTCTGTCATTTGACCTAAACTCAGTCTAAATAAAAGACACTAACTCCCTCATCCAGGACCCTGTTCTGTCAAAAGCTAGTCCAGAGCTGGCTGCCCCTGAGCCTCAGCCATGCCAACAATCCGTCCTTCCTCATCTTTGTGGCCTTCTGCAAAATCCCACCCAGGAGGAGCTGGGAGGAGCAAGCTGTGAACAGGCCGGCTGGCCAGGTAGGATCCTTGTCACCAGTCCCCTGATCTCAGCTTGAGGTCTCAAACAGGGATGACTGGTCCATGGTTGCAAAGGGCCTTTGATGGACAGAGAGCACATAGAGCTTCTCCCGGGCTGTAGAAGGCTCTTTCCTTGTGTTTTCTTTTTTCCTAAGAAATTCCATTGTTTCCCTTCCTCCTCCTAATGAGCAGGCAGTTGAGTGCCTTCAGAATAGGGTTAGCCAAGGCCTCTATTGCTGGCATTTGGTGACTCTAGTTCTGTTTCTTTGGGGTGTGTGTGTGTGTGTGTGTGTGTGTGTACATGTGCATATGGAAGCCAGAAGATAACTTTAGGTGTTATCTTTTAGAATACCATCCACCTCCTTTGAGGCAGGGTCTAGAGCTCACCAGTTAGGCTAAACTGGCTGGCCATCAATCCTTAGGGACCTGCATGTCTCTGCCTCTTCAACACTGGAATTGCAAGTATGCATCACATCCAGCATTCATATGTGGATTCTAGAGACCAGACTTGGGACCTTATGCCTGCAGGGCAAGCACTTTGCCAGCCAAGTAAGCCCCACGCCTGGGACAGCAGTTTTTTGCTGTGGGGACTGCCTTGGGCACTGGGATGTTTAGTGCCCCTGACCTCTCCTCACTAAGTGCCAGTCACTCTTCCCTCCAGTTGCTGCCAGACATCACCTGGAAACTTCTGGGTTTGCCTAATTCACGTTGACAGGTTGAGAAACAGGAAAATGCCATTGCCTGTCCCAGGATTATTCCTAACTTCTGCTCAGTGGGCCTTGGTCCAGCAGCAGCCAGCTCATGCTCCCGAGTGGCCTTGGCAGGCAGCTGTGCTCCCAAAACATAAAGTTGCAAAAAGTCTAGGCTTTCTATAATAGACCCACTGCCAGTTCCCAAACAGTCTCCTTCTTCCTTCCCAGCCTCCTCAAATCGCTTCTGAAATGCTTGCTCCCCTGTGTGGAGCCCTCTCCCTTTACAGTGTCTCTATGAAGCTGATCAAGAGCGCCCAGGATGCTGGCATGTCATCTGCAGAACTGATGCCTCCACAGCTGTCCTGATACCTGGGATCTGGCTTCTACCTCCTCGGGGGAAATTTCTTGGCATTCAGGAATCACACACAGCTCATTGCTTCTAGTCTCCCAACCTGGGAGTAGGATCAGAGCGCATTCCAGGCTTTCTGCATCTGTAAGAATCAAACTAGCTCATGCCTCCCACCCTGGTTCCATAAAGGACTCTGCTTCCTCGTTCTTACTATAGCATCCTGCCACTCTAGCTATGGCATAGAGGTGTTCAGCCAAAAGAAACCTGTGCCCGCTTCCATGCATCAGGCTTGTAGAAGGGGTTGGAGGACAGGCTGTCTTGCTTGGGCAGGAGAGCAGCTTCCATCCCAGTGCCCCCAGTTGCTAGGGTAACACCCATAAGCAAGACTCTCTGTTCACACAAGTTTGTCATCTGGATACAGTCGAGAGGTGGTAAGGGCTCCAACATGGGACTGGTTGAGATTACATGAGTATAGTGACTCAGTCAATATTCTATTGCTGTGAAGAGACATCATGACCATGGCAACTCTTATAAAGGTAAGCATTTAATTCGGGCTGGCTTACAGAGGTTTAGTCCATTGTCATCATGGTTGGAAGCACGGCAGATCTAATGCCAAAGAGTAGCTGAGAGTTCTATATCCTGATCCACAGGCATCAGGAAGAGAGAGACACTGGGCCTGGCTTGAGCATTTGAAACCCAAAGCCCACCCCAAGTGACACACTTCCTCCAACAAGGCCACACCTCCTAATCCCTGTCAAGTAGTACCACTCCCTTAATGACTGAACATTCAAATCTGTGAGCTTATGAGGGCCATTTCTACTCAACCCACCACAATGAGCAATTTCTGGGTCTGTTAACAGGCAAGTCTTTAGTGAAATCAGGAGAGAGGAAGCCAGGGAGGGAGGCCAGAGGCCCTCACAGGATAAACATGTCACTGAGAGTATCAGGGAACAAGTCCTATGACCTGGCTAGCTTATCACCTGCTTGACACAAGTTAGCGCTATCTTGAAGGGGGAATGTTAGTGGAGAAAATGCCTCCATAAGATTGGCCTGTGGGCAAGTTGTCTTGATAATGGCTGTGGTGTAAGTCCCCAGGGCCCTGCCACTGTAAGTGGTGCCATCCCTGGGCAGGTGGTTCTGAGTCATGTAAGAAAACAGGCTGAGCAAGCCAGGAGGAACAAGCCAGTAAGCATCCTTCCTCCATGGCCTCTGCTTGAGTTCCTGCCCTGACTCCCCTGGATGATGCACGGCTATAAGTTGAGACAAACCCTTTCTTCTCCAAGTTGCTTCTGGTCATGGTGTAGAAACACATTAGAGACCCTAATGAAGACTCATGCTTAGGGCAGTGAGGGAGTGACAGGCAGAGCCAGGATGGGTGTATTAGTTACTTTTCTTGTCTGTGTGAGCAAATAACTGACAAAAAGACAACCTAAGGAGGAAGGGCTTGCTCTGGCTCAGGCCTCAGAGGAACACAGTCCACCACAGAGGAGAAAGCACAGTGGTCCATGGCCCTAACCAAGAAGCAGAGAAAGGGGCTTGCCAACACTCAGACCACTTTCCCCTTAATTCACTGTCAGACTTCAGGTCACGGGAGGATGCCATCTATATTCAGGGTGGGTTTTTCCTCCGTACTGATTGAGATTTAACATCTCTCTGGAAACTCCCTCAATCGACATCCAAAGGCGTTCCTCGTTGTGTTTCTTTCTTTTGGGGCGGGGGGCTTGGAGGGTTGCTTTTTCGAGACAGAGTTTCTCTGTGCAACAGACTTGGCTGTCCTGAGACTTGCTCTGTAGGCCAGGCATCATTGTATTTCTTAATCCAATCAGGCCTGCAGTGGAAAATTAACCATCATCACGGGGATTAGAGTAGGCACCACTGCATGTCGCCCCAGTCCCCAAACCCAGCTAATCTACATTGAGGATGGCAAAAAAAAAAAAAAAACCCAAAAAAAACCCTTGCTTTGTAGGTGACCACAGCTCCTGGGAACAGACTGGTAATGGAGAGTGGTGGGCAGGGGCACTTCTGGTAGGGAAGACTGAGTCAGGGAAAAATCACCCAGCAAAGAGAAAGTCCATTGCTATAAGACTGGCCAGGTGTTTTGCCCTTTGTTATTCAGTATGCACCGAACCACCAGATTTTTCCAAGAACTTCCAGGTGTAGATATTTCATTCTGACTAAACCATTTACAGATGGGGAAAAAGCCTGGGAGAAGTTCAGTGGTTTTCTCAAGGCTACACAAGTGGGCCTGGGCAACAAGATGTTCCACTGTGGAGCTCTCTGACCCCAGAGTTAGAGGTTGGATTTAGTTTTTCCTGAGAGTCTGGGAGCCACAGCATCGTCATACCTGGAGAGGAATGTTGGGAACAAATGTCCTGGTCATTTCACACTTGTGGAAACTGAGGCTGAGAGGGGTTGGGCAGCAACTTGTCCACTGTCCCAGAACAAGTCTCAGTGCACCTTTTTTGAGCTCAGCTCTCTGGAGTCCAAGGTGGGGATGCTGTGTGGGAAGCCATCAGGAGGGGAAAAGGAAAGGAGAAGTAAATAGGTGTCAAAGCATCTTAGTGAAGCTGGGCACCATGGCACAAGGAGACTGAGGCAAGAGGATTGCCATGAGTTCAAGGCCAGTCTAAGGTACATAGTGCATTCCTAGGCTAGAGTGAGATCTTTCCCCAGAAAACCAAAGGGGGGAAAAAAGAAGAAAAGGAAGGAAAGAAGAAAAGAAAGAAGAGAGGGAATGTGTGAGGAAGAGAAGGAAGAAGAGAGGAAGGGAGGGAGGGGAAGCACTGAAAGTCATTGTGGAAATTATCACAGGACCCTTTGGACCAAGGAGGTAGAAAGAGAAAGTCAATCTGTTTTGTTCATTCATTCCACATGTCTTGCAGTTCATTGAAGATATCAAAATAGCCACAGACCCTACCCTAGGAGCTTATAGCCCAAACAGACATACTCTTGTGCCTTCCAAGGCCATGTGTAAACTCCACTGAGCAGTGAGAGAAGCTGGAGTACGGCAGGGCCAACCCCACCACAAGGCCTCCATGAGGGGGGGCAGAGAAATGAAGCTGGAGCAAGTGGAGAGGAGGGCACATGGGCGCTCAGGACCCAGGGAAACAGTCTGTAGGTGAGGAACACCCAGGCATGCACCCCCTTGTGTGTAGGCAGGAGATTTTCCCTTCTGCTTTTTTCTTCTCTGTACAACAGCAATTTAAGCTAATTAAATGCAGCAATACATTATTTCTTGTCTGCCTGGAATAATCTTTCACTGTTTACCCACTCTGGGGGGAAACAGGCTCTTTGCCTTGAGATGGGGACAGGTTGTGACCATCAACAGAGATTGCTGGGGAGGATCTGAGAAGGGCAGATCCCTCTGGGCATCACTGGGACAGAGTGAGAGAGAGAGAGGGCAAGGCAGGAAGGCTGAGAAAGGGCATGTGACACTGCCACCCTCTGTCCTTAGTCTCGTGCTGCCCTGACTCATCTTTTGGGCACCTCTATGGTTCAAAAGAAGCAAAGGTGTCCCCTTTAGGTCTCAGCTGGGTTGTGTAGAATTTGCAGTCCTCTGACCCCTCTGTTTGACACTTGTGAGCCCATGGAGTCCAGGCAGTGTCCTGCGGGATCCCTCGCTATCCCCAGAATCCCCTGTCCAGGTTCAGTTAGCCCACAACTGATATGTATCTGTGGCAGCAGAGGCCCGGCTTCAAGAGTTAATTGCCCGTGTCTTGTTTCTGCAAGCCAGATCCCACCCAGCATGTCTGAGCACTGGGGGAGTCAGCTTGGGTAAGGACATTGTGGTTTATGAGCCCTGTGGCCCCTCTTGCATGCCTAAGTCAGGCTCTTCCTAAACAGATCGAAATAGTCAGAATAGTCAGAGGAGGGCTGGAGAGACGGCTCAGTGGGAGAAGTACTTGCTGCATAAATGTGAGGCCATGAGTTCAGATCTCCAGCACCCACATAAAAAAAAGCCTGGGATTCCCATGTGCCCTTGTCCTAGTATTCATGTATGTCCATGTGTATTTCGTGTGTGTGCATGTGTGATGTTGTCCGGGTGCTCTCTGCCTCTGAATTCCTTTGCTTTTCTGAAAATCAAGTTCTAAACTTTGAGCTCCATGAAGGTGGAATTCCAACCTAGCAAAAGCTTGAGAAACAAGTAAGGTAAATAAACAAACATCATTCTTTCGGGCTGAAAAACCCCTTCCGGGAGAGGCATGCTTACAGAGAGTGCAGACTGTGCCTGAGGTAGCTGGGACATGGGGCAGGGGGCAGCATGAGCATCCTCATGGATTTTATCCCAAACCTGTCCCTGAGGGCTAAGGAGGATTCTGGGGTCAGGAGGGACCAGATGGTGAGGATGAATCTGCTGGCTTCATATTCCAGAGCATTACTTTCCTTGTTCCCTGGGAGGTCCACCTCCCAAGTTTGTTGTCCTTGCCTCACAGAACCAAGGACCAGGTGATTCACTCAGTCACTCTGTAAGAACTACGTCCTGAGCTTAACAGGAGGGCCAAGAAATGGCTGGGGACACTTGAACAGGACCCTGTGGTGTGAGGAGGCCACGCCTGCCTGCCCCAGGGCTCATCTCCCAGGATGATCTTGGAAAGGAACATAGCGTTCTCTCTCTCTCTCTCTAGGATTTTCGAGACAAGGTTTCTCTGTGTAGCCCTTGCTATCCTGGAACTCACTCTGTAGACCAAGCTGGCCTTGAACTCACAGAGATCTG
Organism: Lophiomys imhausi; assembly: GCA_907164525.1. Classification (NCBI taxonomy): domain Eukaryota; kingdom Metazoa; phylum Chordata; class Mammalia; order Rodentia; family Muridae; genus Lophiomys; species Lophiomys imhausi. The sequence continues at coordinate 37,558 of CAJQZJ010037362.1, read as the reverse complement.
CCTGCCTCTGCTGCCTGAATGCTGGGATTAAATGCCTAGCAAATACATGCAGTTTGGAACTGCCATGTGGGTGCCAGGATTTGAACCCAGAACCACTGGAAAAGCAGCCAGTGCTCTGAACTGCTGAGCCATCTGTCTAGCTCCAGGTCCCTCTCTTGATGCTTCAGGAACTTTGAAGAGGTGGGGGTGGTTCTAGCTGCCTCCAGGCTACCTCTCCCTCCCTCCCGTGGCTCAAGTCCCTCTCCCAAAAAGGTTAATCATGGAATTGTCCCATCAGAGAAAATTGTACTTTGTGCCTCAGAGGCCAAATGGAGCTTCAGTAAAGCGGTTATTTACGGTCTTTAATAAGCATTTTCTGGGTGTGATTAACCTTTATACCAGAGTCACACTGGGAACTAGGGTGGCAGCTCACATTGTACTGGCCTGGGGGGCGGGGGTGCTGAAGCTGGGACCGGCAGCTGTCTGGCTCAGCCCTCCCACCAGCCCTCCGGAGACGTCTGTGCCACTCTTCTTGTTTCTCTGTGATTCTGCTCCCCCTCCCATCGTGGGTGCCCTGTACTCACCAGGACCTGACATCCTGTTATGCAGTTTCTTGAAGGCAGGCACCCTCTTTGAGTGGCAGGGTGCCCTTGTCGTTCCCATAATTGACCTTCAAGGCTTGGAGAGGTTTAGCAGTAAGACAGAGGTTTTGTTTGGGGTCTAGGGCTGGCAGGCTGGGGTACAGATCCAGGCATTCACCAGTCAGGGAACTGCACATACTGTCAGCTTGTTAACAGAATTTTAGTTTCTCCACTAGCTAGAGAATGACAAGTTTCATGAGATACTGAGAGGGTGGTTTTTCAAAGCTAGTTCCGGGGGCCTGGGGAGATGGCTCAGAGGCTAAGAGAGCTTGCTTGTTGCACAAGCATGAGTTTTGATCCCCTAGTATCTACATAAACTGTTGTGTGTGACTGCACATTCTTGTAACCCCAGCATATTAGGAGATAGATCCCATCAACTCACTGGCCAGCTAGCCCAACTAAATGAGTGTGCTTCTAAATCATTGAAAGATCCTGTCTCAGAGAAATAAGACAGAGAGAAACAGAGGACGATGTCTGACATCTTTCTCTAAACGCCACACTCATGTGCTGTACACTCATGGGCATGCAATGCACACATACACACATAGAGTCACAGTCACAGACATACATATACACACACACACACACACACACACACACACACACAGAGTCCCAGTCACACACATGCATATACACACATACACACACAGAGTCACAGTTACACACATACATACACACACACAGAGTCACAGTTACACACACACACACAGAGTCATACTTTGGTCTGGTTTAAGAAGATCCCAATCTGGTTTTCTGGAGATCTGGACCTGGCTGAGAAGTAGAGGAAGTGATGAGCCCTCCTGAGAAAAATAGGTTTTTAAAATTTACAGGTACCATTCTGCACTTAATTGCAGGGTGGTCACCCCTCGCCCTGTGTGTTTGTGGACCCTAGATTAAGAATTTCCAGTTTTAGCTGGGTGTGGTAACACTCACCTTGAACCCTCGTGCTTGGGAGACTGAGGTAGGAGGATTTTGAATTTTGGGCCTGCCTTAACTACAAAGAGAGCCTGTCTTCAAACAAATAAATCTCCATTAAGAGGAAGACAACAGCCGAGCGTGGTGGCGCACGCCTTTAATCCCAGCACTTGGGAGGCAGAGGCAGGTGTATCTCTGTGAGTTCGAGGCCAGCCTGGTCTACAAAGCAAGTCCAGGACAGCCAGGGCTGTTACACAGAGAAACCCTGTCTCGAAAAACCAAAAAAAAAAAAAAAAAGAGGAAGACAACATAGCTAGGCATGGTGGTGCACGCCTTTAATCCCAGCACTCAGAAGGCAGAAGCAGGTGGATCTCTGTGACTTCGAGGCCAGCCTTGGCTACAAAGTGAGTTCAGGACAGCCAGGGCTATTACACAGAGAAAGTCTTTCTCGGGGAATGGGGAGGCGGAGGAGAGGATGACAACATTAGCCTGGACAGTTTGGGAACCTTTTGCTGCCAACACAGGATTCTCCCGCTGTTGGAGAGAAGAAATGGCTGTGACTGCAACCATTTGCAAGCCTAGAAGAAGAAATATATAGGAAAGCACTGGGCCTTTTATGGAAACATGATTTGCAAATTAGCTGGAAGCTTTCTCTAAACCTCTGTAGAGCAGGAGGGGGTGCAGGTAAAGATTCTGCCATGGAGCTGACCTTTCGGGAAAGGAAAGACCAGCTTAAGAATTTTAAGAAGTATTTGCTTTTGCATAATGCAGTCCAGTTCCTCTGCGGGTGAAAAATGGCTCTATGACCTAGCACATCCTAGACAAACAGACAGGCAACAGGGTTCAAGGTCAGCTGTGCCCTTTGCCCTTTGGCATTTGGTTCTCTGAATTTCTGCTCTAATGAACTCCAGGCCATTAAGATGTGTGAATAAGAGCTTCCGGTCTTTGCACTCGTCATCCAGTTAGAGCTGGGTCGAGTGTGTACAGTAATGAGCTGGCTTCCACATACTCTGGATTACCCCGAGGCCTCCATTGGGAACATCCCTGACATGTGCAGGGTATGGGAGTGTACCTGGGGCATACTGAAAGGGTATACTGAGTCATTTTGCTTTGGAGGGCTAAGGAGAGCTTTTGGACCTAAGGACAGCTGAGTCACCAGGTGCTGGACAGGGTTAGAGGGGACATGGACTGAGTGGGCAAAGGTGTCCCAGAACAGGCGGGGTTGTACGGTGAGCCATAGCACAGGGCAAGTAGATGGGAATGGGGTGCGATGTGTCTTCAAGGGGGAGCTAAAGATTATCCAACAGGGTTTGAAGTTTCTTTAATTTGCTTGTGGCTGAAATGAGACTGATTGATTGATTGATTGATTGGTGTGTGTGTGTGTGTGTGTGTGTGTGTGTGTGTGTGTTAGGTTAAGGGGAGAGCAGGATTTTCTAGCCAGGATCTCTAGCCCCAGCAGCTGTCACTCATCTCTAGGGAGAGCACAGAGCCTGGGTCCCTGCTGATTCTGAGTGAGCCATGTAGCTTTCTCATGAGGACACTGCCCTCTACTTAGCTGTCAGAAGCCACCAGCTAGCCTGTGGCTTCCTCTTCTTTTCACTCTGTCTTTGCGTTTAGGAACGAAGCTAATGATATTTCTTCGCTTCTCTGGAGACTGGGAAGCTTAATTACTGGTTAATAAAGTGTGGGAAGATGCTTGGGGCCAGGGCAATGAGCATGTTTTTTTGTTTTTGTTTTTAATCTATTCACTGCTAAGGCCCAGGAGTGAGTTCACTGTCCCCAGGGCTGATGGCAGAATGGCCCCTAATACCTGCACAGGATGGGGGGACTGGGGACTGTTGAGGAGTCTGAAGCTCGTGTCAGCAAGAGCAAAGAGAGCCCTCGGGTGAGATGTTGGGAGGGTGCTTGAGGTGAGGGAATGAATTAGATAAAGCCCACTAAGGACTTGGACAGACGCCAAGGGGACAATATGGCTCTGTAAGTCATCAGGATTAGGGGTAGGTCTTATTCAGGGTGGATCCAGGCTCTGGTCAGGAACACAAATGCATGGTAGGAAAGAAGGAAGCAGAGCCTGCCTTTGTCATCAACATCTGAGAGAAAGGGGAAGGACTGAGCACTGCTGAGGCTGGGGGATTGCTGGAATGGGAGTAGACGGGGACATTTCTGTCAGGTGAACATAGAAACCTGGTTTCTGAAGGGTGATGAATGGACAGTGTACAGAGAGAGAGAGAGAATATGAAACTTAGGCCAGTCACAGTCAAATTAAAGAAACTAGGGTTCAATTGCTTCTAAAGCTGGGTGTAGTAGTCCTTGTTGATAAGCCTCTCAATCCTAGGGCTTCCAAAGAGGGGAACAGGAGAGCAGAGTGGAATCCCCGTGTGGAGAGCACCATCCACATCCAATCTGGGGATTCTTCTCTCACTGTGGTTAGGACTCTAGAGGAGAAGAGGATGTATCCGTGGTAGTGCCCTCTCCTAACTCCACATGCTTCTGGACTCCCTTGCAAAAGGAATCCCAACCGACACAGCTCCAACCCTATCTCCACCTTGGACCAAACAACAACCACCAACTTCAAGTCAGTCTGTATGTCCTCACTGAGCACCTATTGTATACCTACAGCACAGCGTCATTCATTAACGTAGCTGCCAAATGTGAACACAGTACATGTTCACAAACACAGGGGAAGGCTGTCTGTCCTTAATTGAGGACACTGAAGCCCAGAGATGTCACACAGTCCACCAATCCAGACTCTAACCTTAGAGACTGCAGTAACTTAAGAAAGGCACCATCTTGGTTGAAGGTGTCCATTCAAAAAGAGACAACCTTCCAGTCATAGGGCTCATGCCTCTCCCATCTCAGAAGGGCAGTGATCCTGGAGTCAGAGTGACACAGGGCCCTCAGGGGTGTTAAAGGACAAAGGCCTTCCCTGAAAAAGGAAATCCATCTTCCCAGACACAGTCATCTCTTGAGTGCCTCAGTTTCCCCATCTGCAGTAGCTGTATCTCTGCTGGCCCTAGGGATAATTAAGCCATTGTAGATATCACAGTACATCAGAAGAGCTTGACACATGAAGCACTTTACAGTAACTGGTAATAAGCCAGGCGGGGATTCAGGCCCAGGAGGAGCTCATTAAAGCACAGGCCTGAAATACCAGAGGAAAGGAAAGAGAACAGAAGGCAAAGGGTGTGTGCAAGCATGTGTGCAAGCGTGTGTGCAAGCATTCGCAGGGACCTGATTGGACATGTTTGGGCTCCATGCAGTGGAGGTGGCGTTCTCCAGCAGCCAGAGACAAACACCAGCCCCCAGCCCCCGGCCTAGCCCTCCTTGAACCAGGCAATTTCAAATGTTGAGGAGGGAACCAGGAGACTGGGAAAGGGTAGGACGCTGGGCAGAGGAGGAGGAGGCAAGAATCATCGGGCCAGACTGCTAACCACTCCTAACAGTGTCCTGTATCCCTTATGCCCACAGGCCCTTCTCCTTCTGGGGCTGAACCCCGTCTCCACCTCCCTCCAGGATCCGCGCTGTGAGAGCCTGTCCTTGGCCAGCAATGTCTCTGGTGAGTCGTCCTTGCCCATTACCTCCCAGGATGTCAGGTTCTCACAGGGGATCTCCTTCCCTGGAGTGGTCTATATGGAGAAGGGTGTGCAACTGAAGCCAGTGAATGAAAATGGGACTGGGGCTAGCCAGCAGCCTTGGCTGTGGGCTCAAGAGACATAGCATATGTGCCACATGATCACACCCCATGGGCAATGGGGGAGGACCTTCCAGGCCTTGCTGCTGGGCTGTGAGTTGGGGCTATCGGCAAAAGGACAAAGGCTGCTGCTGTTGCTAAGTGCACTGGAGTGTAAGGCTACCTGCTGCTAGCACAAGGGCTTTGAGATACAGTCACCCATTTGACACCTAAGGCAACTGAGACACAAAGAACCACTAATTAAGTGACGAAGCCTAGGTTGCAAAGACAACCTGGCTTTCTCGAAGAGGCCCTACCTGCCCAATAGAAAATGCTAGGTGAATGCAAAAATCACCAGTGGTTTAGCCATTGACAAAGTCATTTTGTCCCCCATGAGCTAAAAACCTGATCTCTATCCATATGGGGAAACTGAGGCATAAATGAGTTTCATAAATTTCCCAGGATGTCATAGTCAGTAATTAGCAGAGTCTGGACCCAATTCTAGGTCTTCTGGACCCCAAGGCCAAGCCTCCTCTCACTCTGGAAATAGCCGTGGGGATGGCAGCTGCCATACAGTGGAGACTTATTTTTGCCTTCTCAAATCAGCAGCCGAACAGCTCCTGTGCAGCAGATCCCATGTAAGTCACCAGGTTTGCTGAGAGGGTCTCCCAGCCTCACCCAGGTCCCCAGTGCTGAGAATCAGAGTGCAGGAGAGAACCCAGTGAAGAAATGGACTCAAGAGTGTAATCAAGGCAGGAGGAATTCATTTCTAAAGCCGATCCTGATGGGAGAGGAGGCTTCTGCAACTGAGAGCGGTGGCCACATGGCCCCGTGTCCCCTCATAGAGGTGGGGAAGCAAGAGGGTGCTGGACCTGCAGTAACCAACTGGGTCCTGAACTGACTTCCGGTTGGGCTGACTCACACTCTAGCTGTGGAGCTAAGGACAGACACCCACTGGAAGACTGTGCCCTAGACTTCTTTGGGCCTTGCTGTGGTCAAAGGAAGGGAGGGGGACCATGGGGCTAAGTGCACTGAGTTTTGCAGATCTGTTTCACAAACTGTAGAGCACAGTTAAACTACTAGGTATAACCATAGGTGGCTTTTAAAAGCACTTACTGTATAGCTAGAAAGAAGAGAAAGTTCATACTTGCCTATTGTAATGGAGGTGATGAGGAGGCTAGGACAGGAGCAGAGCAAATCCAAGAAGCCTTCCTGAAAGAGGGTTTGTTTGGGTTTTTTTTTTTTTTTTAAGTGAATCTAGATACAGAACAATCCGTGATTGAACACCAGTAGGTAGTTTGGCAGAAAGACTTCACCAGGGTGAGGGAAGCACTGGCCTGCCGTCCCAGCATTGGGAGAATATTGTTCTCAGCCTGCTGGCAGTTGTAGCCAAGGGGGACAGGTAGGAAGGGAGGATGCCTAGAGAAAAGGTCCCCTTTCCTCCTCTCCATTCCAGGCCAGGTCAGGCTCCATTAACTTGCTTCTGTCCAAGAGAAGTGACACCTTGGAGCCACACAGGTGTCACCTGTCCTTGGAGGCAGCAGGCTGTGATGAATGGTGTTCATTCCTCCGTGATTTGTACTGGGTGCCCCACCCCAGCTTGCCTGGCTCCATAGAATGCAATTCATCACCCGCCACAACGGCCTCCAATATGGCTATTTGTCCTCTGATACCGAGACTGACTCAGACCGATGGGCATTGGCAGAGACACAGATGGTGAGGGTGGGGCAGAGGGCCCGGGACAGATGGATGAACGTCTGGCCGGAGTGGTTGGCACAGTGCTGGAACCTTTTGGGGGCCTTTCACATGCTTCATGCCAGAAGCCAGGGCTAGTTCCTGTGGCCAAGGCCCCCATAACGTAGCAGATTACAGACTTGGTGACTTATAAAATCACGGCATGAGTACAGCTATGCCAGGAAGTAATAGAATGACTGACTGATAGTATCACAGGCAAGTGGGATCAGAGCTCGCAAGAACCTGGGGTCGCCAATTCTTATCCCTGTTCTTAAGGTGGTAATGATTAACAATTGTAATAATAATAGCTAGTGTGTGTGAACATCCTCTGGTGTTGGGCACCGTTCTGAGTACTCGGCCTCATTCAGTCATCACAGCAGAGTCAGCAAGGGTTTTTGTTTCTGTTTTAATGAACAGGAACTTTAGGCTCAGAGAGGTTGAGTAACTCAACTGAACACACACAGTGGCCAAGCACCAGCCATGAGAGCTGAGCCAGCTGGACCTGATTTCAGATTTAATGCATTATGTGGACACTTAAGAGATCTAACATACCCAGGGCCCCGTGTCCTCAGTTACTTGGAGATGCAATGTCACCTCTGGAGTTTTCCTAGGACATACTGAGCCTCCATGTGGCCCTGTCGTTTCTTCAGCACCTACTATGTGCCTGGATCTCTGCTTAGTATTGGGTGTGAAAATCAAGAGTATTTACAGCCACAAGTCAGGAGGGCTCACTCTCAGGCTCCTACCTACTCTCCTGGTGTGTCCTCACACTCTACAGGCACATTGTTTTTCTTGATTTTGTTTTTTTGAGACAGAGTTTCTCTGTGTAGCCCTGTCTGTCCTGGAACTCGCTCTGTAGACCAGGCTGGCCTCAAATTCAGAAATCCCTCTTCCTCTGCCTCTGCCTCCTGAGTGCTGGGATTAAAAGCATGCGCCACCACTGCCCAGCTCAGAGACATCTTTCTTTGCCCTGCCAATGAAGCAGCTTAACCCAAGGTGACAAGCTCTGCCTGCTCCATGTGCCTCTCCAGGCCATGTTACCCAAACAGAGCAACTGCGCCTTCATCCCAAGGCAACCACCTCCTGGAGTGCCTGTCTCAGAGGCTGCCCCCAGGCACCTGGCTGATCTCCAGGCGGCCTCAGAACCCCAGTCTCAAGTCAGATGGGTAGACGGGCTTCCTAGCCACAGGGAACTGCCAGGTACTCAAGCCCTTCCTGATTGATTCACCAGACGATGGGAGACCGACTCATAACGGGGTGGTCTGCATTCTGATTTGCCTCTGACATTACCTACAGTGGAAGGGTCTTCTGAGCCCATTTGGCCACTAAGCTCCACAGGGAGGGAACGGAGAGGCCAACTTGACAGCAGAAACCAGTGCCCAGCTGTGCGCAAGCAGTAACCAGGCCACCCTTCGAAGGGTCCTTACCTGTTAACTGTGTGACCCAGTGACAAGGTCTACCCCAGATACCTCAGCAAACACCTGCCTCGGGACCTTTGTATTGGCTGTTTCCCCTTCGTCGTGTAGGCACATGACTCCCTCCCTCCCTTCAAGTCTGTAATTAAACTTAGTAATGTTTCAGAGAAATACCACAATTAAAACAGCGCCTAGTCCATCTTTATTTCTGTACATTATTTGTAGTATTTCTCACTGAATAGCACATGCTTGCTAGCTCACTGTGTCTCCCGCTAGAATGAAAGCACCGTTGGGACAGGATTTCTATTTTATTCATTTTTCTACCTCCAGTTCACACCATTTCTTAGGTGAGTTAAGTATTTGAATCTTGTTTTACTTTTGTTAAGAGAGGGAAAGAGGGCCGGGTGTGGTGGTGCACGCCTTTAATCCCAGCACTCGGGAGACAGAGGCAGGTGGATCTCTGTGAGTTCGAGGCCAGCCTGGTCTACAGAGTGAGTCCAGGGCAGTCAGAGCTACACAGAGAAACCCTGTCTCAAAGAAAAAAGGGGGAGGGGAGAATATGAAGTTGAGTGGGGAGGATCTGGTAGGAGTTGGGGGAAAGAATATGATACAGATATATTGTATGAAAATAAGAATATATATATATGTTTTTCTTTTGTTTTTGTTTTTGTTTTTTGAGACAGGGTTTCTCTGTATATCCTTGGCTGTCCTGGACTTGCTTTGTAGACCAGGCTGGCCTTGAACTTACGGAGATCCGCCTGCCTCTGTCTCCCAAGTACTGGGATTAAAGGCGGACACCACAACTGCCTGGTGAAAATCAGAGTAAGTTTTAAAGCCTCCCTTGTTCTTCCCTGTCCATGTGGTAACTGACCAGGAAGCAGCTTGTAGGTGGTCGACTTGCTATAGGCACGGTTAGCTCCTGGACCACAGCTTACCTTCCATGTTGCAGGCTGCTGGGTCTGATTAGCTAGCAGGCTGGCCTGGCTTGATCCAAACTGCTCCTCATCTCAAAACTTTGATAACAAAGTGGGACAATACCACCACCCACCCAAGAGGCAGGACGGGAGAGGAGGGGAGGGGACGGAAGGGGAAGGGATGGGAGAGAAGAGTGGAAGGGGAGAAGAGAGGAGAAGGGAAGGAAAGGAAGGAGAGAGAGGTGTTTGAGGCAGTTGTACCTATAGGGGTCATTCACCTAAAACTCCAAGCTTCAGGTTGGCTGAGATGGCTGAGTGGGCTAAGGCACTTGCTACCAAACCTGAGGACCTGAGTTCCATCCCCCTGGGCCACATGGTAGAAGGAGAAAATTGATTCCCCCAAGTTGTCCTCTAACAGCCACATATGAACCACGACATCCCCCCCCCCCACATACACATAGATGCTTAAAATTTGCAATAATCCGAGCTTCAGCAGCCTAGACTTTGAGGCCCTTGGGTGCATCCAGCCAAGACATGACAATTCCTCTGCTCCGAAATCAGTTTCTGCACCTGCTTCTCATGGGCATTTATTTCCTCTGCCCTTCCGGCCTTTATCCTTAGTATATCCTTTATTCTTTCTGTCCCAAGTCTCCCTCACACATTCCAAACTTGGCCCGCTCTTCCGCCAGCTTTGTCTTTCTTTTCCCATCCTCAGAGTGGCTGGGTGGATGGCAAAGCATCCTTCACAGTGCCTGGTAGCATTCATGCTGGTCCCCTCTCTCCCATGTCTTATCTATCTACTGGTTCTCTTCAGAGACCCTGTCTGCCTGCTGGATCCCCAGGGACCGTGCTCTCTTTCCCAGGCGTGGGGTCCACAGGGTGAGCTCCAAACGCGTGGGGCCGGGGAGGCGGTCTCAGGAGCCGAGAGGTGCGCTAGGCTGCGCTGTCTGAGGCCCTGACATGCTGCCTGCTCCCTGCTCTCTACCCCTGGGTCTGTGCTCTTCTCTCCTTCATCTCTTCAGCACCGAGGAGCTCCTAGGAGTGGACTGAAACCCTAGTGCTAGTTCAGCAGCTAAGTGCTTCAGTGAAGCCCGGCCGCCGCTCCTGATTGGGCCCCGTACCCTTGGCCCCGCCCTCTCCGACACTGTCCCACCCAAAGGACCCCTGCAGCACTGTAGAAGCCAGTGCCTTGGTTGCCTACCCAATTCTTTCCACCTCTCTCCTCCAGTCTCGCAGCCTTTCATAGACTTTCATGCTGCAGGATTTTCTGGGCTTTGAATATAAAGGTGGCTATATTCCCCGATGTCACTTCAGCAGCTTTCTGTGAGCGTCGGGGACAGGCGCAAGGAACATGGCGCAGAGAGGAGCAACAGCCAGTCGCTGCAAAAGTCAGCTGCCGGCCAGGGACCTCGGGGCGGGTGTGTGGGTGGGGGTGGGGGAGCTCCTGACTGGCCTCAGAAGCCAAAATCCACCCTGCCTCTTGGTAGCCTCTTGGTGTCGACCGCCTGTGCGTTGCCAGGCTTTCAGTGTCTCTTATCTGTAAAGCAGGGAGTTAGCGCCTGCATGGGCAGGTAGTGTGAAACCAGAGTAGATTTTAGATTATCTAAAGGAAGACCCAGGGACTTCTGCCATTCTGTCATACCCACCATCATGTGGGTCCTCCAATCCCTGGACGAGCTGTGGGTGGAGTCAGAGCTCGGATTAGGGTCTTTAAACCAGTTTACTTGGTGGGGGAGGGGTTCCCACCCGGAGATTCCTCCGGGAGTCTTACTGCTGTAGGTACCCTTGACATCAAATGGCGCTAGCTACACCTAGGGTCCTTCCCTGTCTCGGGTCTTAGCAGAAGTGTATCTGGGAACTGTTAAAGAAAGGAAAGAGGCAGATGATGTGTTAGGCATTTCCTTCCCAGGACACCTGACAGTGCATTTAACCTCTACAGTGCTGGTTGAATGCGTGAGCACCCTGCGAGGAAAGCCTCAACACCAACGGACCGGACCAGAGATCTGAAACTAGCCAGGACTTTAGCTCTTTGTTCTGCTCTGGAACCCACAGTATCCTTATTGCTGTAGCAGCAAATTCACATTCTTGTATAGGCTGAGCTCATTTCTGTGCTGGGATATTGCTTTTCCTGTCTTTACTGGGGCTGAGTATGGGCCGAACTCTAGAGGGATTTCTGTCTGCCTGGGACCTTGGCAGGACCTCCCTTTTTCTCACCGGCTGACTCTGTCCCTAGGCCCGCAGTGCAATGCCTCCGTGGACCTCATTGGCACCTGCTGGCCGAGAAGCCCTGCAGGGCAGATGGTGGTTCGGCCCTGCCCTGCCTTCTTCTACGGTGTCCGCTATAACACTACAAGTAAGAAAGAAGGAAGGGGGTGGGCTGCTGGGGACTTGAGTGGCTGCAATTTGGAGGTGGAGGGACTAACCCAACAGCGGTAACAGCCCGGGGACCAGCTCTGCTCTCTGCTTGCTCCTGCTGATTCTTTCCGAGTAAACGCCTGATGTATAACCAAGGCACCAGGTCTCAGAGAAATTAGAGAACTTGCTCAATTCACCAGCTGGTAGGCAGGTCTAACCTGACACTTTCCTCTGTAGTTGACAAGCTTCTGGTTAGTCCCATTGTGTCTCAGTCACTCCTGGTAATGGCCCTAATAGGGCAAAGAAGTTCCGTGGGGTCAGGGCACCTAAAGTACAAGAGCCATGACGGAGAGTATCCCAGGCCCGCAGGTGTGATGGGGGTGGGGTAGGACTGACCCATGGACGAAGCAGATACTGGATCCCCAGGTAAACACCTTGCTCCCCAGAGGCCCAGCCTTCATGTTGGGCTTTGCAGCTCCTTGCTATTAGCATCTGCCACCCTCAGAATTAATTTTCTTTCTCCTGCCAATGACTCAGGTTCCCGCTACCAAGAGAAAACAGATGGAGGTCAGGGGCCCTGGGCCACACAAAGGAGGTTGGGTACCCAGAACCCTGGGGCTAGGAGCCCCTTGTGTGAGTCCAGAAGGTGGAGTGAGTGATCCCCAAGCTCCAAGTGATTATCTGCCAGGTGACCCACGTCAAGACTCATTGAGTCCCTCCTTATATGTGATCATCAGGCTTCCTCATCTGGGGATTAGGGGGCTGGTGACTTCCTCCCACTCCAAACTCCAAAACCTCTCCTTCTAACCCTTCTTCCTTTACTAGACGGATGAAGGGGATGAGACTGGGCATACAGCAAGAAGGGTTTGAGAAGGTGGACGTGGGAATATCAGGAGAGAAAGGAAAAAATAGTAGAATGGGTTGAGGAGTCTAAGAAGAAAGGCTAGGTAAGGAGAAGTAGAGGTCTGAGGTCAAAGAGGAGACTTTGTGGTACATAATCAGCTAGCTTCCAATTTAGTAGGACACGTTTTGTAAAGGGGAAACTGAGGCATAGATTGGTTGATAACCTAATCAACGCCACAGAGCCTGAAGGTGGAGTCAGAACTCAGGGGTCCAGGGCCTACACACTGTTCTGCATACACCCTGCACCTTGTCCCAGGATACTGGCATCGTGGGCTGGCACAGCTAGGCTCCCCAGGCAGTCTCTCTCCCTTCACTGCACCTGGCCTGTCTGGTCACCTTCAAAACACTCCTCATTGCCCTTCCTGCCAACCACCCAGTCTCAGGCGCTCCAGTCTAGGCCCTAGCGCCCAATCTGACCCAGTCGCACCCACTCATAGCCTACCTTACTGTGCCTCACCATTGCCGGCATTCCTAAATAGAAGATGTTAGGCTGTCTGTGCATGCAGCCCTGCCCACTTTTGCAGCCAGCCCCAGCTATTGCCCATGGGTACCCTCAATTTGGATTACCGAGGTATACTGGACACGTTTCAGTAACTGATGTTGGGCTTTAGTGCCCTTTATTTGTGGGCCCTGCCTTCAATAGAAGCCAGGCACCCTGCACTCTATACCTACCTCTGTTCATAGTTCAAGAGTCCTTGGCTTTGGGCCCTCTCTGGGCTTTTGTTTCTCTACCCTCAAGATGATTGGGGGTGGGATGAGGTGTCCCCTGGCTTCCTCTTGCTCACCCAGTAGTTCCAAAGAGAAAGTTGAGATGTTAGCTTCCCTGTCATGGGCTGCCAGACTCCCCGTGCAGGTGCCCCTGGTGCCAGATGATGTGAGTGCCCAAGGTGTCATCAGCAGGGGGCAGAGCTGCCCCTAATCATTAGCTTCTAATTAACTAATTTACTGATGAGGTGTTGCAAGGATTTCCAGGCTGCTTCTTACTGTACTCCCTCTTGTGGCACCAGATCTTCAAAGGGATAGGAAAGATTTCCAAAAATATCCATTTTCCCATGATCCTCTATGAGGACTGCTCAGCTCAGCAATTAGCCAGGGAGGTTGGTTCCTCCCTGGCAACAAGCCCCTGTGTGGCTTGTTTTCCTTCAGGGTCACTTTGTCCCTCTGGGTCAAAGCCTGCTGCTTCTGATGGTCCATCCTGCCGACTGGCTCCAGGCACCCTACCCTAGATTGGGGGTGGGTAAGGGAAGCTGTTGAACAAAGAAGACTCTTACAAAATCCCCACCTGTACCCCCTTGGATAGAGACAAGTGATGTCTTCTATTATGTAAGGTTATATAAATACAGCTCAGAGACAACAATAATAGACATAGGACTGACACCATATGCCCGGTACAGTTCCAACTGCTAACTAAAAAATACGAACCCAAAGAGGCCAGGGTGTCTTCAAGATGGCTCTGCCTCCAGGTAGGGAAGCTGAGCAGTCAAGTGACTCACCCAAGGTCACCCAGATTGTAAGGGCAGTGCCAGCATTTGAACCCAGACTCTGCGTCTCGAGGGGCTCTGTTCCGAACCCTGCTTTGAGCTTCCTCTCTCTGCTTTATGCTCTCCCCATCCTTTCTCTGCTGACATTCTAAGCAGCCTGGTTGGGGCCAGACACATCCTACCCATACAGGGTGCTGTAATCAATCCCCTTGTTCTTGGCCTCCTGTCCTCACAGATACCCCAGAACATCCTCATTGTGAGCCCTTTAGGATCAGCTCTTATTTACCACCAGTAGAGAGCCAGTGATCTGGCTGCCAATTTTGTCCAGCTCATAACTTTGCCCAGAACTCAGATCTGCTCACAGTGAGGCCAAGCAGAACTAGGAAAATCTGTGAAGATAATTTTCTCCATCAGCTAACTGCAGCCAGAGCAGCATCTCAGGTCAGAGAGGAGGCCACAGCCTTTCAGCTTGGAAGATCAGACCGACTCCCTCTGTTGGGACTTTAATTCCTCCTGACTTTCTGCATCTATCTCTGGTCCTGATGCTGCCAAGGAGGCGGCTCCCAGGCTGGTGATGGTCCTTAGTTATCAACTAGAGCATCTCCACCTTTAGAAATGAATGGAGGGGCCAAGAGGTAATGTTAACTGCTCAGCCACAGCTGAGCTATGCCTTTGCCCCTCTTAGGGCTCCAAGCCCAGGGAACTGGGACTCTGGCAGCTTCCTCTGCCCTCTTTCAGCCTGTGGGTCAGTTGGAACCACAGAGCAGAAATATAGTAAGAGAGACTCCAATGGAGATGACTCAGAGCTTCGTTTCTTTTACAACTGATGGTGCCTGGAGTGAGAGTCAGAAATACAAGGAAGTGTGGTTCCTTATATACAAGTACAAGAAACTGATGCTGGAGAGGGTGTGGGCAGTAAGGTAGGAAGGTATCAAAGGAGAGGAGGAGAATGCAGACTCCTTGGTCTCCCTCTCTGACGGATTTCCCAGCTCTGCTACCCAAGGGGCTATACAGGAAGTGAGTAAAAGGGGCTCTTTAGGCAACCTTGCCCCTCCCAAGGCCCTAAAGCTTTGCAGAGCATCCCTAAAGGACTTCCAAACCTCAGAGCAACAGTAGCAGGCCTAGTGGTGAGCCACCTGACACATGAGAACCACTTGGTGTCATCCCCGGCATTCTCCTGCCACCTCTCCTTTTTTTTTTTTTTTTTTAACCCAAAAGGACTCCCCTGTGGAGCCTCCAACATAAGGCGTGCTGTGGAGAAATGATAATTTTGGGACCTTCTGTAAGTCTGACCCATATGGAACACTCTAATGTAAAAGAACTCCACACAGAGATACAAACACAAGGAACCCCATCATTTAAACCATCCATGTGAGCAGCCACTATGCATTTGCCCATCAGATCCTGCCCAGTTGTGTATATTTTCTTCCTTCCTTCCTTTCTTTTTCTTTTTTTAAGACAGTCTTATTATGTATTTCTGGCTGGCCTGGACCTCACATTGATCTGCCTGCCTCTGTCCTCCGAGTGCCAGGATTTAAGACCTGTGCCACCCCTTCCAACTGCCCAGTGTGTCTCAGGTCACAAGATCTGTCATTGTCGGTCATGCGGGACCCCAAACAAGAACATCTTGGAAGAGTAGCAACCAGGAAATTTACTACTGGAAAGAATTTGTGGGGAGGCTTCTCTCAAGGGTGAGGGGAGTACATAGAAGTGCCAGTTTGGGCTAACAGAGCCAAAGCCCTGCGGTCAGCTTGGAGGGCACAGATGTAGCCCTCTGTGGTACAGGGGGTGGAAAGATGTAGGACATGGGGTAATCAGGGAGCATCCCTCTCCCAGTTTTATTCCAGGATTCCCAGCCAGTAGGCCCTGTGCTAGCTTAGATGTGTGGACCTCTAAGACAGACATCTCTTCTATCATGGGTTTTCTTCTCTCCCCAGACAATGGCTACCGTGAGTGCCTGGCCAACGGCAGCTGGGCAGCCCGTGTGAATTACTCCGAGTGCCAGGAAATTCTCACTGAAGAGGTGAGAACAGGCCACCATCCTGAGGGTCAGGCCGGGGCCACCAGCACAAGCCAGGTGCCTGCCATGTGGCCAGTTGGGGCCTGGGAACTTTCCAGAACTGATGCTGGAGTCCTGCCCTAGGGAAGCTGGTGGAGAGCCACTGGGCATGCAGTGTAGAGAACTCAGTCCTGGTTCCTCTTTATTCCTTTCTGCCTTCCCTCCCTCTCCCTTCCTCCCTTCCCTTCCTCTCTCTCCCTCCTTCCCTCTCTCCCTGCCCTCTCACATCATCTTTGGCTGCTTGCACTGGACGTGGGCCAGTGCTGGGCTGCAGCCAAGCCAGACGGTAGCTGGATCTACACTGACCCCTACGAGTGACGTCAGGGGCCAGCCATGGAGCTGTGTCAGAACCAAGGCTGGAAGTGGGGCACTGATACAGTTTGAAAAGGCCCCAGAGATGCTTTGCAAAACTCCCAGAGATGCTTTTGCAAACTTCAGTGGTTTTGAGCTGTTGTCACTTACATGGAATGCAAAATTTGAAAGACACAAGTGGGAATACAGTGAGCCTGTGCCCCTCCCATTGCCATCCCAACCAGTTTCTCACGTGTTCTGCATGTACAAGTCAGTGTGTGTCTGCATAATGTTTTCGGCCTTACCCACACTTCACACCTGCTATACAGACTACTTGACACTTGCTTCTACATGTAGCCATCTAGCCCAGAAATTGTTCCACGTAGTTCAGAGTGAGCTTGTTCACTATCTTCACATTTATATTAGTATCCACTGTCCAGTTGTGCCATAACTTAGCAGGCCAGCCTTTATTTTTTCTTTGGTTCTTATAGACAACATCACCATGATGAATGATGCTCAGCGGGTGCATGAATATGTGGGCTCTTCCATCACTGCCTCTCTATCCTCCAGCCCCATTTACCCCTTCTAAGGAGGGTGGGGTCTAGCGGGAAGAACAGATGAACAGAAGCAGAGGGTTGTAAACAAAACCACCCCAGGCTGCCAGGTCCTTGGGCTTTAGGAGTGAGGAAGACAGACTGGTCCAGGGAATCCTGGAAATTCCATTATCTGAAAGTGACTTGGAGACTTTCCATGCCATCCTGAGATTCCCAGACCCACTCAATCTCACCTAAGGCACTGGTTCACACACAGCCTCCTAAACCCCAGTCAATACCTGTAAGGTCAAACTGCCCAAGGACAACCTGGGAATGGGCATGTTTTTACGTATGTATGTGCACATTCCTGTTCACATGTGTGTGGGTGCATGTGCACATATTTGTGCCTGTGTGGACACCAGAGAACATCCTCACAGATCACTCTCCACTTTATTCATTGAGTCAGGGTCTCTCTCTCTCACTGAAGCTGAAGCTCAGAGATTCAGGTAGTCTAGCGAGGCAGCTTGCCTCAGTGATCTTCTGTCTCTGCCCACCAAGCACTGAGACTACAGGTGGCTGCCACATCCACTTGGTTTTCAAATTTATCTTTATTTTTATTCTTTATTTTATGTACATGGGTGCATATGTCTCTGTGTGCTGTGTGTGTGTGCCTGGTGCCTGAAAAGGCAAAGAGAGTGTCAGAAACCCTGAAATTGGAGTTACAGACAGTTGTGTTTCCCCATGCAGATGCTGGGGATTGAACCCTGGTCCTCTGGGACAGCAGCTAGTGCTCTTAACAACTGAGTCATCTCTCCAGCCTCCTAGGCAGCTTTTATGTGGAGATTTAAACTCCAGTCCTCAGGCATGAAGACTAAGCACTTCCTACAGAGCTGTATCCCCAATTCTGGGAACTGGCATTTTTTTTAACAGATGCCCCCAGGGCACCTGCAAATGAAACAAATGTGAGAAATTGAGGCCAGAAAAGTGAGGAGTAACTCATGCCAAAATGTGAATGTGCTACAGTCTGGAGCCTGGGACTTTGAAGTTGTAATTCAGAACCAGGTACCTAAGGAAGCAAAGTGGATGGGGGACAGCAACTTGTCCCACCTCGGGCTATTTGGCTTCAAGCCACCAAGCTATTGGATTCCTTGTCTTTTTTTTTTTTTTAAGGTGTATCTTTTTCTCCCCCAACATCTCCCCCTTTTAGTCCAATGAAAGGCTCTTTTTCTTATAACAATAAATACAATACAATACAGTAAGAACAATTAGGCAACAATTATGAAAATTATACAATATAACATACATTTCCAATGTCTAGTCCATATGTATTTGGCAACTAGCAATAATATTCTATTACCTATCTATCTCAATGAGTTTAAAGTTCTATACCCAACTCAATTTCCATTCTAACTTGCATTACCAACTTAAAAACATCATCTTATACCTAGAACATCCTTTTAATTCCTAAACAACTTAAAACTTAACTGTGAGACTATAACTATCTAGTCTTCAACCACATCAGACACCTGAGAAGGATAAATATATCTGAATAAATAGGAAGTGCACAGCAAGCAGCTTCCAAAACTAAGAAATGACAGACAACTGGCTGCCTGGACAATCCCCAATTTCTCTCTATAACACTAGAGCATCAGTCTTCAGCCTTTTCTCCCAGTATCTCTGACAGACATTAATTGTAAAGCAGGAATTATGAAGGACTTCCTCACCCTGTCTTGGCAGAGCTAGGCTGTCAACTTAACTGCTTCCCAGTTTTGTCCTTTTTGGACAGCATTCTGTCTGGAGTTGAAGCAAGGGCTTTTTCTTGCCCTGTGGCTAGCTTGCCACTGGTGCAGCCATCTTGAAGTAGAATGGACTCCCCGTCTTCTTCTAGAAACTGCAAAGGTAGGTCTGTTTCGGTTAAAAGGATGTCAGGCTGCTGTCCTATTAAATGAGGATGTTCCTCAGGATGCAACATAAGGGGTATCTGGCATCTTGGATCCAACAAGGCCTAGCCAGCTTGGTTGCCTAATCCTGACCCTGCTATGAGCCAATTTGAGTAGATCCAGGCTGGTAGAGGCTCAGGGCACCTAAGAAGCATGCATGCTAGAGAACAGTAGGGCAGGAGACTCCTTCTTCAGCCTACAGTAGAGGAGGCAACAGGAAAGAGACAGGACTTGACCTCTGAAGGCATCTGAAGGCCGCATGTGGTTCCCACCCAGGGGTGGTGTGAGCGTGGGTACAGACGGGAATATATTGGCAAGGCCGTCTCTACTGCTGCTACCTAACTGTGAGGTTTCCAGAGGTATCTGATGCCTCTCCAATGTGGGATTTATGCCCCGCTACTACATGCAACAACAGGTATCTGGGCCTTGGGACTTTGGCAAAGGTGGAGTCTCCACAGTTGCTCCAACTCCAGCCTCCAGCCTGCCTCCGAGTCTCCTGACAGTCAGGGTCCCCACCTCTCCCGCTGTGACTTGACCTCCTTTCTTCTGATTGGCTGATGGGGGGGGCTTACAGGAGCCTCTTTTCTTCCTGCCTTGTCAGGATGGGAGTCTCCCCTCCTTCCACCAGCAAGGTTAAGTAAGGAGACTTGGAGCATCCATCTTTTGCAGTGTGACTGGAGCATCGTTGGCCTGAAAGTATCCAATTTGGGGTCTAGAGACTGCTGAAGGTGCTCCCATGTTCTGTGACCTTGGGTGGGGAACCTCATTGAAATCCCTTAGCAAGGTGAAGAATAATTCAGCTCTTGGCTCCTGGCATGTGGGAGAGTGGGTGTCAGCTGAAACCTTGGCATAAGAAAAGAACTTTGTCTTCCCACCACCTCTCAGTCCACCCCTAGGAAGTCAGAATAGGTGACTGTGTAACTGAGAGAAGGAGGCATTGGTGGGAAAACACCAGGTAGCATGGGTCCTGATTTGGTAGGACTAAGACCCACGTATACCATGCACTGACTGATCCCTACCTGGTCCACCTCTGTCTGGCTTTGCTGCCCTTTCCTGGCTACCCCTGCTGGCCTGGTCGCCTAGCTGCTCTAAATAATCAGTTTATTTAGCTAGTGAAAACGCCATCTCTGGGCTAGAGAGATGGCTCAGCGGTTAAGAGCACTGGCTGCTCTTCCAGAGGTCATGAGTTCAATTCCCAGCAACCACATGGTGGCTCACAACCATCCATAATGAAATCTGGTGCCCTCTTCTGGCCTGCAGATATACCTGCAGACAGAACACTGTATGCATAATAAATAAAT
This sequence comes from Lophiomys imhausi, assembly GCA_907164525.1. Lineage (NCBI taxonomy): Eukaryota > Metazoa > Chordata > Mammalia > Rodentia > Muridae > Lophiomys > Lophiomys imhausi. Next base: position 17,427 of record CAJQZJ010037362.1, on the reverse strand, counting down.
CTTTAAAAAAAAAAAAAAAGAAAAGAAAACACCATCTCTACTGCCAGCCCCTAGCCTTCAAGGCACTCTGGACATTCAGATTTATGAGGAGGCAAGTGTCTATTGAATGAGCAGCCAGTTGTTCAGCTCTGAGCCTGGGATAAGCCCAAATCAAGTACAAGGGATGGGTGGGGCATTAATAAAGGATCTGTCTTAAGATATTTTTCCATTACACCATGACCAAGGCAACTTACAAAAGAAAGCCTTTAATTTGGGGCTCATGATTCCAGACAAGAGTCCATGACCATCACAGCTGGGAGTCAGGCATAGGACTGTAGCAGAAGCTGAGAGTTCACAACTTGAAACATGAAGCAGAGAGAGAACTAAGAATGGCCTGGGCTTTTGAAACCTCAAAGCCCACCCTCGGTGGCCCACCTCTTCCAACAAGGCCACACCTCCTAATCCTTCCCAAACAGTTCCACCAACTGGGCACCAAATATTCAAATACATGAGCCTTTAGGGGCCATTCAAACTGCCAAAGGGTCCTCAGAAGGCTGCCTGAGAAACGGAACTTATGAGGGTATGAAGATGCCAGGTACAGAGGAGATATGGCCACAGCTGGCACCTCATGGGGACAGATCCTCAGCTGGGAAACTTGATTCATGTGTCATCTGGCCCAGGGATGACACAGAGGGCCCCAGAACCACTCTGCACTAACCTCTACTTCCTGTAGCTACACCCACAAAGTTTACACGGTCCTCAATTGCTGTCTGTTCCCCTGATACTTGCAAGCATTCTATCTTCCCCCATACTCCACCAAGTGCAAGGTCTCAAGCTCATCCTGGGAGGTTACAGTGTGGGCATGAAACAGACTCTGAGAGCTTATGAGCCAGGGGTCAGGGCTCAAGGTGGGGCAGTGGTCCCTGGAATGAGCTGCGACCATGTTCGGATGCTCCAGAACCTCCTGGGCTTTCTTGTTAAAGGGAAGATTCTGATTCTGTAACCAGGGTGGGTCTCAAGACTCTGCCTTTCTCAAGATGTCTGCAAACTCCTGGCTGCTGATGCTCTTGGTCTGAGGACCTAATTTTATGAACTAGAGGTACAGACCACCCACAGAAGAGTACAAGAGGCAGCTCTGGAAGCCAGATGGACAGGGAAAGCCTCGAGTACAATGAGCAGGGATGGGGAGTGAGATAGGCAGGCCACCTGGAAGGAGCTGTGGAGATCTCCTTGCTTTCATCCTGGCAGGGCATCCAAACAGGTCTGATGGCACTGGCCTTTGGGGCAAGATGATACCTTCCAATCTGGCCAGAATAGGTTCAGCAGAAACTGCTTGCTAGAGTCTGGTCTTGAGGGCACAGCACAGTAGTCCCTCTCCAGCACCCCACTGTGTCACCCACCTCAGGGAGCCTATGGATCTCAGATCTCCAGACTGGATAACAAAAGAGCTGGTCAAGCTTCCCCAGGTTGGTTTTGCCTTCTCCTGCTTTGGGCATCCGGTGGTTTCTGCAGTTCTTGGCAGCTTGCCTTCAGGAACTCAGAATGTGTGAGGGTGTCACGACATCTTTTACAGGGACTCTGGAGAGGTCATTGACTGTCTCTTAGGACATTTCTGGCTGGTCTCTCCAGGAGTCATTGACAACTTCTTGGAGTGTTACTAGTTTTTTAAGGGGTGTTGCTGGCTACCTCTCAGGTGTTGCTGGTGTCCTTGTGGCCGGAGCTCTGGATGTTAAAGGAACATTCTCACTGTCACTTAGTATTCGGCCTGCGTGTTGCTGCCTGGGTGTCACTGCATGCATTCCTCTCTTGGAATGTTGGCAACCATTTTGGTCTGGTTTTGTTACTGTAACAGAATGCTTGAGGTGGACCCTTCTAATTTTTGAGACAAGGTTGCATGTGATCCAAGATGACCTCAAACTTCTGATCTCTACAAGGGACTGGAGAGATAGATGGCTCAGCAGTCAAGAGCACGTGCTCTTTGTACCCACCCAGGTTTCATTCCAAACACTCACGTCGTGACTCACGACCACCTGTAACTTCAGTTCCAGGAGAGCCAATGCCCTTTTTAAACTTGAACTCCCAATCCTTCTACCCCTGCCTCCCGAGGTCTGGGCTTCCAGGCATATGCCACCCCCCACCACCCGGTGTTAATGGATTGGTAAGAATCGAACCCAGGACTTCATGCATGCTAGGCAAGCACTCTATCAACTGAACCACATCCTCAGCTTATGGGTCATTTGTAATGATAGAAAAGTGTTGGCTTTTGGCTCTGGAAGTGGAGACACCCAAGGTTGAGGATCTAGCATCTCATGACAGAAGGTGAAGAAAGGCTGAGAGAAAGAGGATGAACCACATATCCATTTAGAAGGAACCATATCCTGCAGCGAGCCGCCCACTTTGCTGAGAGATCCCACACCCGACAGCTCTGTACTGGGCACCATGCTTCCAGCACTAAAACTTTCGTGGACACATCACAGAGCGCTGTGTCTCGAGGTATCTCTGGCATCTCCCCGTGGTATCGTCGTCCCTGCAACTGTCTTGGCTCTCTGGTCCTTGCATTGCATCAGGCCCGTGAGGCCAGTGGAACCTAGAGCTTGGCCCAGCTGGATCTCTGCCCCCGTGGCTTTGTGTTTTGTTTTTCCATTCCAGCCTTCGTGAAGAAAAACACTAGCGAGCCACACTCTCTCTGCAGAAACCCCTCCACCAAGATTCTGGACACAGTAGAGAAGAAAGATTCATGCCCCCCCCCACCAGAGAGTGCCTATCCCCCATCCCTTCTTGACCCCTCACAATACCCTATGGGTGGAAGGAGAAGAAGATCCTAAGAGCCAGGCTGGTCTAGGTTCTGAGGACTGTGGTGTGGGACCCAGCATAAAGTAGGTGCTTAGTGATGATTCCTCTCAAACCACCTAGCTGCACCCTGGCAGAAGAAGCCAGCAAGCCCTTCCTCCCTACCCCCCCTCCCCCTCAGCCTAGAAGAGAAGCTGGGGCCTGGCAGTGGCTCAGCTTCACAGATGCTGCTGTTACCCAGGGGCTTCTCAGCATGGAAGTGTGGAAAATTTAATAAAAGGAAATCAAGTGTTGATTCCACACAGGCTTTACCTTGTGCATGTCTTTCTGGAGCCTATGATAGGATCCTGGCATCTGCAGAAGGCCCTTAGAGACCCTCTACTTTTGCAGGGCAGAATGGACTCCCCCTCCCCTTGCCTCCCTGCCCTGTCTCTGCTTACCACCCTGAGGCCCCAGGGCTCCAGAGGCATGAGCTTACATGATGTCCTGCCTTCTTGGTGCCTAGGAAAGGGTGAATGGGAGTTTTGCATTGGGAATCTGCTGAGAGTGGGCACTGGGTACTGACTGGTCCCTCGTGGAGTGAGGACCCATTTGTGACATCAGTGCCTTGCCAAGCTCCGGGTGTAGGTAAGAGTTGTTTTTAAGCTGAAGTTGGCAATCTTGAACAAGTCATCACACCTCTGGGTTCTACTGCAAAGGAAATTACAGAGAGCTTTCCAGCTTTCCCTCAGGGCCATTTTGAAGCTTTAACATCGGGAAAACTCTTGGGTTGAGGCTTCAAACTTGTGCCAGTGACTTTTGTCATAATTGAATAATTAAGAAAGTCAAGGGCCAGAAAGATGGCTCAGTGGGTAAAGGTGCTTGCTACCAAGCGTGACAAACCCCAACAATCACCTGGTAGAAGAAGGAGAGACCTGGCTTGTGCAAGTTGTCCCTAACTTCCACACACACACTATGACTCCATGGTCACACTTGTGCTCCTACACACGCACACACTGAGTAAATCATTAAATGTAATTAAAATTAGGAATCGCTGGGGATGTAGTTCACAGTAGGCAGAGCACTTGCCCAGCCTGCTCAGGGCCCTCAAGGCCCAAGGGCTCAACTTCCACCATTCAGAAAGAGCGGAGGAAGTCTAAGGAAGGAGGCATGGGCACAGGGAGGAAATGGAAAGATACTGTTCACTTGGGGCAGTCCCTGGGCAAGGACACGGACTAGGGAAATGCTCTGGGGATGAGGATTTGCATTTTCTCTTTGTTTCTCTCTTTTTTCTTTTTTTCTTTGAGGGATATGTGTGTGGTACATGCATGTGCTCATATATACACATGGGGGAACACACATCCATGTACACCTAAGGAGGGCAGAGGTGGGTATAGGATGTTTTCTTCAATAGTTTTTCACCTTGGTTTTCACTAAGCCTGAAGCCAACAGTGACAGGTCAGAGACCCAGGGATAAGCCTGTCTCTGATCGTCACAGATCTGCACAGCCATACCCAGCTTTCATGTGGGTGTCAGGGATCCAAACCCAAGTTCTCAGGCAGCCAGATTCAGGTGTGACTGGGAAGATGGGGACTCAATTCAGAAGAGAACGAGGAATGAAATCCTGGAGGGCTGGGGTCTCTGTACCCATTGGAGCCTGTGGGGTCAGGACAGAATGAGACATGGGCATCTGCGAACACTGGTGTGTGGGTGTGTATGGTGTTAAGGTGCCACAGGACCACTGTGTGACATGATCACAGCCTCAGTTGATCTCAGTCTAACAGCACAGCATGGCAGACAGATACTGGATACATAGACAGACTGGCCCAAGTGGATGGTGCTACCCCAAGGTAGCGCGTGGCTCACGGGCCATTCTGGAACAGCGCAAACCCTGTTACTGTTTCCCACTCTTCCCCAAAATTCCTCCCTGGTCCTCACAGAGATGTTTAGTTCAGTGTGTACAGAGACGCGGCTTGGCAGGAGCCTCAACTCTGCTCCTCTCTCCTGCCTCAGAAGAAGAGCAAAGTGCACTACCACATTGCCGTCATCATCAACTACCTGGGCCACTGCATCTCCCTGGTAGCCCTCCTGGTGGCCTTTGTCCTCTTTTTGCGGCTCAGGTGAGAAGGCCAGGCACCGCCTCCTGCCATCCCCTGGGTCCTTGAGTGTGTGTTTGGGGGGGAGTGGGTAGGATACAGGCATAGCTCTAAGGTGGGGGTGCTGACAAAGGGGTAGCCTGCCTCTCACTTGAATAGAAGAGAGTAGCATCTATGGGACTCTCAGGAAGAGCCACGTCTGTCCTTCCCCTCAACAGCTGCTGGGGAAAGCAGGGTAGGGAGAAACAAAGCCAAGCCTGGGCTCATCTGTGTTACCAACTCCTACAGTTAGTCCACATCCATCTTGTTGTTACCGTCCAGGTAGATCCTGGGGGAGGTGAGGGTTTTGTAGTGATATCCCTGTCCCAAGTTCAAATGTGCCATGGTACAAGTGATAGGAAAAGGCTGGGGTGGCACCTGAGTGACATTAGGAACTGAAAGTCGAGAAGGGGCTTTTGGTTGGAGGTCTCTCCTGTTTGCAAGCCTTCTGCCCCTCAATCCTGGGGTGTGGAGAGTGAAGGGCGATCCCTGACCATACCAGGCTCTTGCCAGGAGCATATGTCTTTTTGGCCCCAGATAGGAAGGGCCCCGTGGACCTCAGACCAACCAGTTGTCCCACTCGCTCTGAGCCTTAGTCCCTCCATTCTTGCTTCTGGGATGGAGTGATGCTGGTGCCCACCCTCATCCTCTCTCTTGTTGCTGTTGCCACCTGCCCTCTCTGCTGCCCCAGGAGTATCCGGTGCCTAAGAAACATCATCCACTGGAACCTCATCTCGGCTTTCATCCTGCGCAATGCCACATGGTTTGTGGTCCAGCTCACCATGAGCCCCGAGGTCCACCAGAGCAATGTGGTACGTCCCAGCTAGGGAAGCAGGAAAGACCAAAAGTAAGTTACAGGAGCTAGAGTGGGGACACCCTGTAAGAAGGGCCAGGCCTGGTTACCCACAGAACAAGGGTAGGAGCCTGAGGGTGGGACACTATCTGTGACCATCCCCAAACTCATTGTCATCTCTGGTTGGGACAGGGCTGGTGCAGGTTGGTGACAGCTGCCTACAACTACTTCCATGTAACCAACTTCTTCTGGATGTTCGGTGAAGGCTGCTACCTGCACACGGCCATTGTGCTCACGTACTCCACTGACCGTCTGCGCAAGTGGATGTTCATCTGCATTGGCTGGGGTGAGCTGGGCGAGCCCTGCCCCTGCCTCTCCTCACTGAAGACTTAGGCTGCTCAGGTCAGGAGCCTGAGGACTGGGGTGGGAGGGAGGAATGTGCACCCTTCTTAGGGATGAGAGTCGAAGGAAGCATCAAGAGTTCAACTCCCAGAAATCCTTGCTCTACTGTAATCCCCAGACTGCCCTGGGGTCCTCTAATGACAGCCTCTCTCTCCCTTAGGTGTACCTTTCCCCATCATTGTGGCTTGGGCCATCGGGAAGCTGTACTATGACAATGAAAAGTAAGTCACTTTGTGAGGTCAGAGCCCAGCTCTACAGCACACTCCCTAGAGGACTTTGGTCATTATTGTCTCTCCTGTAAAGACAGTGGCTTCTACATCAACAAAGGCAGAGCTGAGCACCAACCTCAATTCTAGGATCCTTTCCAGTGTTCTGCCGGGGAGGTGGAGCTTAACAGCCAGGGCCCCAGGCTGTGAATTGTCTGGGTTTCTAAGGAGAGAAATGCCAAGAACCAGGTGGCCCAGATTCTGAACTGTGCCATTGCTAAGTAGCTTTGTGACCTTGGGACTAATTGTTACAGCAGGCCTCAGTTTCCTCATCTGTGAAATGGGCATCTTCATTCTATCTACTACCTCAAGGCTATAGCGGGGATGAAGTACATAACTAAGCACATGGAATAGTACCTGTCCCCCAGGAAATGCTGCATAAATGTTTATTAACATCAAGGCATGTTTTACAATAAAATTCTATTAGTTTAATGGAAACTGGTCCAGGTAGTTTCAAAGACTTGTCCAGCTTGCTCTGAAGCCTGGGGTTGGGTTGAAAAGGAGACCCATGCATTCACCCTAAAGTTACAGCTTGCACTCAGGGGACTTTTCAGCTGTTCCTCACAAGAATCATATGGAAAAATCTAGAAAGTTCTGTACCTCAGGGCTCTGTGAAGTTAGACTGAGGTGTGGTCTGGGTAACAGGGTGGTTCCAGTATGACAACTAAGACTGAGAACTTCACAGAAAAACAGAGAAGGTAGGAGGAGCCAGGCAAGGCAGAAGCCAGTACCTGCATCCCCACTGGCTGGCTGTTGGAGGAGGTTCACATCAGCAGGCCCTGCCCTGTCCTCACTAGGCTGCACCAGAAACCTGGGAAAGTATCATCCACATTTGTGAAAGTGGTCCCTTCTACCTCGGGCTGGGGTGTTTGTGCAGCCTCAAGGTAGGCAGCAGGCTGCAGGAAGCCGGTTCATCGATGTGGGTGTGGGGAATCCCAGAGTATACTCTTGGGAATTCCTGGTTAGGGGTGCTTGTCCTTTTTAGGATATGAAAACTGGAGTACAGGAGACAGGGCTATGGAAATAGGAGGGAGAAAAGGGAGAAAGCAAGAGATAGGCAGAGGGGGAAAACCCAGTTAGGAGCCTTCCCGCCCTGGAGCAGGAAGGCTGCTGAACATTAGCTGTGAAGCTCCATCTGGTGGAAAAATGCAGGTAGTGCAGCAGAAGGTGGGAAGATGAGCAGAGAAGCCCCAGGGTCCCATTTTGGAACCCACAAACTGGTGTATGACCTGAATGGTGTTAAAAAACAAACTTGATTTTACAAGCCAGGAGGTCACATATACAAAATTCACATTCTGGTTTATAACATTCATTGGAGGTCCATATGTCCATAAGGGACGAAGGACTTCTGATTTGCCCTGTCCCCACCTACTCTCCCTGTCCTACTTCTTGCAAAGGTGTTAGCTGCAAATCCTTCCCCGCATGGGCTGCATTCCAATGGAGTCCAACAGAAACTGCTGTTAGTAACCACTTGTGTGGCAGGGCAGTGAGCATGCTCAGCTGCAGCCACTGACAGACTGCCTCAGCGGGCACCGGAAAAAGTGTTGTTCCAGGCTTCAGGCTGTGTCTAGCCTGCTGTTTGGAGAATTCCTTCCTGGCAAACACAAACAAGAAGCTACCCCTTCCTCATAGGGGCCCAACCACAAACTCAAATGCAATTCACAAAAGTCCAACTGGGGGAACCAATGAATTTACTAGGATTACTTACAGGGCATAGGTAAGGGTTTTTTTATGGCACATAGGTGATCTCAAAGTATACACACCACTAGAAAGTCTCCCCACAGCATGGGCAATGACTTCTCTATAGTGACATGGAGTCTCACCTCCAGCTAACTCAATAAACTCTAGCACCCCCTAAGACCACGCGGCTATGTGCAGTGGGCAGAATCATATACAACTGGCGTAGAAGTAAGGGCAGAAATGGCTAGAATCTCAGACAAGGGTCCATTGACCCTCCCTTCCTACTTGCCTTATGAGGGAATGTCAACAGTCAGTCCCATCTTGAGGGGCCCTTACAAGCAGTCACAACTGCATGGATGAGGAGGATGGCTGTCACACTCAGAGGCCCTTTTCATGGGCCCCCCCTTACAGAGAGTACTCCAACTTCACATCCTACAGCAGAGAGTACCATCCACTTTGCAGATATGATCACTGAGGCACTGAAGCAGAGTCAGTTGGCTTGGGTTCCTTGGAAATTAGGGTTCCCTTTCCTGGCCACTGGCATTAATCCTGCTCCAGTCAAGTACTGTCCCGTGGCCAAGCACTGTGCCACTCAAAGGACTCTGTTGATCCATTCCTTCCCTTTCCTTCTGTGGCCTTCTAGGTGCTGGTTTGGCAAACGTCCTGGAGTGTACACTGACTACATCTACCAGGGCCCCATGATCCTGGTCCTGCTGGTAAGAGCCTTGGAAGGTAGCAGGAGACAGGCCACCATAGGGAGGGACAATCTGTCTACCATGGATAGAAAGGATCCTCTACCTAAATGGACCTGGAGAGGGCACCTGGACCAGGAGTTTGTAGGTGTTAGTGAGAAAGGAGGGGGGGGGGGGGTGCGTGCAACAGAAACGTCAGGAGCTGGGCTGAGAGGGCTGAGGGCTGGTCCTGTCCACACCACTTGCTTCCGCCTCCATTTCTTGCATATATCCCTGCCACATGACCCCATCCCTACTACCCATCCCCATCTCCACTACCCATCCCTGCCCCTGCCCCCATCCTCCTGAGGACTCCTGCTGGTGTGCTCCAATTGCAGATCAACTTTATCTTTCTCTTCAACATTGTCCGCATCCTCATGACCAAACTCCGGGCATCCACCACGTCTGAGACTATTCAGTACAGGTAACCTGGCTCCCCGGGAGTACTTCAGAGGTTCTGGCCCCCTTTCAATCAGATCTCTTCCAAGCCAGCCAGTCAACCCAGAAACTGCAGCTCCACCTTGCCCAGTCATGCCTGAGATCATTCTCCCAAACCCTTACTCTCCCCCAACCTAGCAGCCCCACCTCTCCTGGGTACCCCGTGACTCTGGCCTCTGCTCCACCCTAGGAAGGCTGTGAAGGCTACGCTGGTGCTGCTGCCCCTCCTGGGCATCACCTACATGTTGTTCTTTGTCAACCCTGGAGAGGACGAGGTCTCCAGGGTCGTCTTCATCTACTTCAACTCTTTTCTGGAGTCCTTTCAGGTACCTTCATCCTTCCTGAGTCTTGCAGCCCCGGCTCAGGGGTAGGGGGGGCAGATTTGCACTCGAGTGGTTGAGATTCTTCTGGCAAAGGCCTGGAGGAATGGAGGGCTGGGGCAACCTGGAATGGTAAGACCCCACTCACCTCTGACTCCCCTCTTCCCTTCAGGGCTTCTTTGTGTCTGTCTTCTACTGTTTTCTGAACAGTGAGGTAAGGACCTAAGGCCAGAGCTGGACTCAAAATACTGAAACTACCAAGACTGGGAACTCCCTCCCCCCATATCTCCTCTGCCCTGGGCTGGCTTTCTTCCCTTTTCCCAAGTCCCATGGGATGCTTTGAGGGAACTTTAAGAAGTCCCTGCCCTTGTTGATCTGCACCTGTGAGGACAGCTCCCACTCTGACTTTAGGCATGGCCTGAGGTGGCTAAAAGATAAGGTCTCTGTCGTAGGGAGAGTCGGGCAGGGGTAGGGATTCTGTGGAGCAAAGGCCAGATGGCACCTCTAGAAGAAAGATGGCATACTTCCTCATTTAAGAAAACTGGCTCAACAAATAACAATTATGTGAATGTCGCCACCTACTATAGGTCTTGTCACCACACCGGGTAGCTGCTTGTAGCAGCCTGGAGGATGCTGGGCTGAGAGGGGGAGTCCTGAGCCTGAGCTCTGATGTCACATGTCGTCCTGTGCCCACAGGTCCGCTCTGCTATCCGGAAGAGGTGGCATCGATGGCAGGACAAGCACTCGATCAGAGCCCGCGTGGCCCGCGCCATGTCCATCCCCACTTCCCCGACCAGGGTCAGCTTTCACAGCATCAAGCAGTCCACTGCAGTGTGATCCACGGGCCACAGAGCAGCCCCCAAGACCTGAAGAGCAGCCCCCCAGACCTCACTGGCAAGCCTGTCTACAGAGGCAGCTGGCCTTCCCTTTCCTATCCCTGGGCTGCAGAGAACTGGGACCCTGCCCAGCCGTAGACAACAGCTCATAGCTCTGGGCTGGGCCCACAGCATCTGGCTCCCTGCTGCCCATTCTCCCTGGAGAGCTGAAATGGAGACTGGGGGCTAGAAACCCCATAGCAGATTAATGGGTTCCGTGAGAGCTGTCTTCTCCCCAGAGAAGCTCACTGATGATCTGTAGTGTTCAGAAGCTGTAGGGAGGCCACTTGCTACCACTGGGGCTTTGTGGGAAACTCTCCTCTGTGATTGTGAAGCCTCTGAGTCTTAAGTGATGCCTTGGGATGCTAATGGGAACCAACGCCATGTAGTCCAGTCAAGAGACCTGGAGATAGCATTAGAAATCTGGTGACATCATCAGACAGCTCTCCACCGCCATAGAAACCACTCCTGAGCCACCAGAATGTCATCAGCACCGTGGCACTGCCACTGGAAAGCCCTGCCTTGCTGCCTTGCACCCTTAGACTTCTATTATCCTGCAGGCCAATCCAGCTTTCTGTCACTTATCCACTGACAGCAACCATCCTCTCACACTGGAATCCTATCACTTCCTGCCTCTGGATGTCTCCTGATCTGCGGGAAGATGGGGACTGGGAAGGGGACTGAGTTGCCTGTAAGGAAGGACCAGAGTGGGCCCAGCCTTTGAGGAAGGAATGGCCCCTGGATGCCTAGGCCACTGGCTTCAGTGGCTGGGCTCTGGAACACACAAGCTGAGTGAAGGGAGAAGGGGGTCTCTCTGCTCAAGTGCCCTGAACCTGGGACTGGTGGCTCCTGAGACAACTAGCAGACCCCTTTCTCCCAGGCTTGGATTGGCCCAGCCATTGCTGGGTGGGAGGGCTAAGCACCCACAGCAGGACTGAGGTGGGGGTGACATAAATATTTATCTTTTCAACTACCTTTGTGAAGGCTTGTGCTCTGCTGGGGCTGGGAGTAAGCCAGAGGAGGGACCTCTAAGAAGTAGCTTGTTAGGGGTCACTTCATGGCAGAAAGCCTGATACCAACCATTTGTACCACCCAGGATGAGCTTGAGAGCTGGAGGGAGGGCATGAACTCCAGAAACGAAGATAATGGGTGTGGCCAAGGATGCTTAGTAAGAAACAGTTCTTCCTAAAGTGAGGAAGGGAGGAAGAGGTAAGACCAGGAGAGAAGGGCCATGGAATACCATGCAGGTTACCATGGTGGGGAGGGTTACCATGGACAGGAGACAGCCAGATAAAAACTGTAGCAATGAGGCTGGGCAGAAGTGGGCCCCAGTTCCTTGGAGGAGAATCCAGCAGCAGTGGAGGAGCCTGAGTAGCCTACGGAACTAGAGACTTCCCAGATGGAGACGTGGTTGCCAGGGTAGTCTCAAGGCAGGCCTGGAGGGGTCAGGCCAAGGAAGGAGGGAAAGGGAAAGGTCAGATGGCGTATAAGCACTATGGCAGGCAGCTGGAACTTTGGCTTGTTGGGATTCTGGAGCATGAGGTGAAGATACTGAGTTGGGAAGCTTGTCCACGAACCCCTGCCACCCATCACTCACTGATTTGAGCTGCTCCCATGGGATGTCAGTGTCCCTGCATTGGACACATCCATGTGGCCACAGAGTTACCAGACACCACACACTGTAGGCCTCTGGAAGCCAGCACGTGCCTTGTAAGCACAGCAGAGATTTGTGAAACTCCCATGAGGGCCCTGGTGCCACCTGGGCCATGGGTCTCTGACCAGGGAGGAAGGTCACCTGTGTGCACGCACACACACGTGTACACAGGTTGCATACAAGGCACGAGATGCTAGGAGGGTGTGGTCTGAGAGCTTCACAGCTCCCGCTGAGCCAATCAGGTAGCTGGAGGGAGGAGAAGGGGCATTCATAAAGGACACATGGTGTACCCTTCCTGCTAATTCGCCAAGCAGGAGTGTACCCTCAAGCAGAGGTGTGGATGGGGGGCCCAGGGAACATCAGGACAGCAGTGAGCTGATGGCTGCCCTGTGGGGAGCAGGAGACCTCCCAGAAGACTGTAGGGACCTAAATTGACTAAATGTTAAATAGCCACACTGAGATGGTTCTTCCACCCTGCCTTTCAACCCGAGCAGAGGTGAGAGCAGGCCGTTGTGCAGTGTGGCAGCATGGGTGTGTGTTCCAAGGAGACTGAGAGGCTGTAGTCTCAGAGAAGCTGGGTGTGCCTGAGGGAGCAGGGCTGGGTTGAGGTGCGGGATGGGCCTCCTGTCCAGGGGCTGTGAGGAGAGGCTGCTCCCAGGTAACTTAGGAAGCACTGAGCACTAAGTAGCTACAGGGGAGTGTGTGTTCGACTTCAGGCAGCTCCTGGGCAGGTCCCTCATTGGACATCAGAGGCCAGTCTGCTCCAAAGTTCAGGTGGGGAAAGTTTGGGTGGGGAAAGCGTCCTCTGGCTGTGAGTGGACTGACAACACATCACTATGTGAGAGGGCCTGACAGCTGCTAACTGGAGTCCCAGGGCCCTCTCTTTGACCTCGGCACAGGCCTGTTCCTCGTGTCAAAAAGAATTCTGTCCCATGTCACACCTAGGGAACACAAGTCTCCTGAGACCCACCCCCTTGCAAAGGATCTCGCTTCTCATGAGATTCAGTTGGTGGACACAGAACAACAAGGAAAGAAGCTGCCTCTTCCTGGGGGCAATGCAGCCCCCACCCCAGGGTTCTGGTTTCCCATCAGCCTCTGTGCTGATGAGGCATTTGCCGTGGGGCTAAGACAGGAGCAGCTAGATCAGGGAAAATCACCTCCTGAGGAGAGAGGAAGAAGGGATCTAGAATCCAAATAGTTATATTTACCTTAACTGAGGCTCCTGTAGGCTGCCTTACCACCCACCAAACCTATTCTAACATGTTACCTAATCCTTAACTCAATTGAGGAACCAGATCACTTTGTAGTAGAGGGGACCTGAGGCTGAGCACAGAAGGCTGGCTGCACATCTGGGGGGTCTTCCTTTCCGGAGTCCTCCAGCCTTGGGTTGGAAGCCAAGACCCACAGAGCAGCAATAGAGCAAAGAGGCAATGAGGCTGCTCTCAGCTGTGCCAGGGTAAAAATGGCGTCTTCAGTGGCTCACCCGAAGTCCAGCTGCCAGGCCAGCTGGGGAAGAGTAACTGACACTTGGTGCTCAGTGTGTCTTCTCTAGCCCTCCCATCATCCCCTGCCTTAAAACGATACTTCATTTCAAGCTGTACAGCCTAGGTCACCGGAAGCTGCTGTCACCCCGTGTTCCCCACCCAGGATCCACTCAGCCCTGGCAGAGGACTCCACTGGCCTTGAACTCATCTCATCCAGTTCCACCCTTGTCTTCAAACTCTCCTGTTTGACCACACTGGGCCCAACAAAGGGGGGGAGGGAGCCTCTGCAGCAACCCTGATCCCATCCTTACTGTCAGTGGGTACTAGGCCTCACAAAGGGGTCACGCTGCTCTTCATCCAACCCCAGGAAGTGGGTGCTGTTCTTCCATTTAACACATGAGAAAAGTGGAGCCTGGAGAGGATACATGGCCTCTCGAGGACAGTCATCAGTGCCGTGGCCCAGGCAGCCTCACATGCTCCAGCATTCCACCATGTGCCCCAGGAGTACATTGCAAGGTGGCCCTCTGTCTCCTCTCTTTAGGGACATTCTTCAGCTTCCCAGGCAGTACACAGGCAGTGTTCAGAGATGAGCTGACTGAGGAGCCTAGAGAACTCAGGCTCAGATTACCTACCTCCCTGGGTCCCAGCCTGCTCCGGGCTCCACGTTCGAGCACGGCCTCCCATTCTCCTGCTAGCAACACCAACCCCGTAGACCCTGTAACTCAGGTGGAGGAAGACCCAGACCATGAGAATTCTACAAAGCTCTCAGTATTTGGGAAACAGTCATGAGATGAGTTCCAGACTGCGACCTGTTCCTTCTTTCTCTCTATGGGGTCCCGGACAGGCCCTCTGATGCCCATCCTCATTACCCATTAGATGAAGACACAGGGCAGGAGCAGGGGCCTTTTAGAGACCCAGAGAGGCTGAAAAGTACCACAGGCACTCTCCAGCTGGGGTGCACAACATGGGGGTGTCCATTCTTTGGCCTTCATTCCCAGGGTGGTAGAGAGGACACTAGTAGAGTCCAGGCCCAGATCTGTTCCAACTGGAAAGGTATCGGCCTGAGCCAGGTCAGGAGAGGCTCTAGGGCACCCAGTCCCTTCCCCCAGCTTCCAGAATCTTGCCCTAGGTTAAGACCCACTGTCCCCATCTGCAGTCCTCACTACCTTTACTGGATGAAAATAAATATTCCAGATGCCACCTACCTAGGACCTAGGTCCCCATGGAAGCAGATGCTTTGTCCCAAGCTACCTGGGAAGTCCCTGAGAGCCCAGATCCTAGCTGTGGGTGGCGGTGGGGACAGGAAACACTGCTGATGCAGAAAGATGTAACTGGGAGTCATAGAGAGGACTCTACACAATTATAGCCTGGACAGTAGTGGAACCTCAAAGAGCCCCAGCTGTTCCTGTGAATGGAAAAAGGCAGCAAATAGCCACACAGGAGGACAGCTCCAGGGCTGGTGGACCTGGGGCTCTGGGGCAACAAGGACTAAATAGGTCTCCCAAAGCCCCCAGCAAACTGGACACACCACGTGCCTGGAGTGAAGAGTTCAGATTTTGTGAGCCAGGGCACCCCTAACCTGAGGACCAGGTGTGGAGGATGGCTGAGTCAGCAATATGATATGCTCACTTGTTCTCAACCTCACTGGGGCACCAATTGGCTAACAGAGTACTGATGACGAAAATTAAATCCATTCATTCAGAGGGTGGTGCTACTGCAGTGGACTGGAGTGAAGTCCTGGTTCCTTGGTCTTAGTTTTTATGGTAAAATACACATGAACATAAACACTCCCATTTCAACATGTGAAAGTATACAATGCCGCAGTGTTAATATCATCACAGCCTACAGATATGCTTTATTATATGTCAGTAAAATATACCCACAACACTATTCCATCATCCTGAATGGAAACCTCATCTCTCCTCCTCCAGCTCTGGCCATGGCGAATCTGATTTCAGTTCTTGTGGGTGGGTCCCCAGGAGGATGCCAGCTCCTATAACAGCTCTCCATCTAACTGAAAAGGAATCTTTCATCTTCCTGCTTCCATGTGGCCATGCCTCAGCACTGTGCAGAAGGCTCTAATTTGTCCATATCTTCACCTGTGACTCAGTTTGTTGGTTGATTGATTGATTTTAAGACAAGGTCTCATGTAACCCAAGCTGGAAATCAAGGATAACTTTAAACTTCTGATCCTCCCGAGGAGGCCCCGCCTCCTGAGTGCCGGAATACAGACATGTGGAACCACACCTGGTTTTGTGCAGTGCTGGGGATGAACCCAGGGTTTCACACATGGTGGGAAGGCACTCTACCAACTGAGCTACATGCTTAGCTGTTTTTTGTTTTTGATAATAGCTGACTCCATGAATTTGTTGGTTTTGCTTTCCAAAAACAAACAAACAAACACTCCGTGAGGAGCAGGACATTAGTAAGGCTAATATAATAGCCTTCAGTGAAGACTGCCTATCTGGCCAGCATCTAAGTGCTTGCGTCTAGAGCAGTGGTTCTCAGCCTGAGTCAGGGCCCCTATGGAGGTCACATATCAGATACTTACATTATGATACAAAATTACATTTATAAAGTAGCAATGATATAATTTTATGGTTGGGCCTCACCACAACATGAGGAACTGTATTAAGGGGTCACAGCGTTTGGAAGACTGAGAACCTCTGCTTTAGAGGGATGCACTCAAAGGTGACATTGCCACATGCTCTGATAATGATTGTACAACCTCAGCCTCCTCTCCATCCCTGGTGTCCCTTAACAATGCATCTGTACCTCTCTGAAATAAAGATTCCTCAAACGGGGCCAGAGGAGCCAATGGCAGCCCTGTCTCTGGGCCCTGCACACGTCCCAGGCTTGTGGCAAGTCGCCAGTCAGTTGTGTTGGCGCCCTAATGTGTTTCTGACAGTTCACTTGTCGTTGTAATTACTGTTTGTAATGTAATTAAATGTTATGTTAATGGATAAATCCGAAGTGCACAAACAAGGGAAAATGGTTTTGATGGTAATTCATTCAGTTGGATGCTTTGAAAGACAGTTATAAATGAGTCACCAAAAACTAAGCTGTCAAATTAGGTGTTGGGAAGACCAACATAAATAATTAGGGGCAAGAAAAAGCCAGGCTCTAAATGTGGCCCGCTGACCACTTTAAAAGGTTCTTTAAAAATGGCCTCCATTTCAAAGAATCCAAGCTGAGTGTTGGAGACACCTTTCATCTCCTCTCACTGACGTGGATTAAACAAGGCCTTTGCAGTATAATCAAATTAAGATAGAGTGGACTGTGAGCCATGGTGACACAGGGAGAATGCCATGTAACAATAATTGCAGAGTACAATGGCTCACTATAAGCCAGGGTGGCCCCAAAGCTAGCTGGCCACCACCTAGGAAGAGGTAAGCAAAAATGCCATCTAAACTCACCATCTTTCAGGCCACTACAGTAGGTACAACAGACAAAATGCTAAAACAATAGGCATTGATTCCTCATGGATCTGGAGAATACAACATCTAAGATCAAGGTGCCCACTGTTTCAGGTCCTGGAGATGGCTCTCCACCTAATGTAAAGGCCCCCTGTCCCTCTGTGTCTTCACAAGGCCAACAAAGAGATTGATCCTGTGTCTCTTCAATAGGTTCTACAAAGCTGATAGGAAGGCTCCTAGCCCGTGATCTAATCATGCTACCTCACATTGTGGGCTTCAGGGTACAGATGAAGAGGGGACACAAACCTTCAGTCTATAGCCTACTTACACCTCCCAGAATTATGAGGGAATTGTGTTTCTGGTTGTAATTGTTGCTGATGTTGGTGTATGTGTGGAGGGGTGGGGGAGGGTGGGTGGGTGTGTATGTGTGTCTGTGTAATGGCTGAGGTGGTTGTAATTGTTGCTGATGTTTCATGTGTGTGTAA
>CAJQZJ010037361.1:3630571-3640949 GCA_907164525.1 Lophiomys imhausi | reverse complement strand
AGGGGGAGAGGGAGAGAAGGAGGGCGGGAGAAGGAGACTCTTGCCATGAGCTGGTCCAAGAAAGCTGGCAGAAAAGGTGTGGCATAGAACCTGCTGAGAGAAAGTTCATGAAAACCGGGCACTGAAGACATTCATCCAGGGGCCAAGGGCTGCGGAGCCAGTGAACAAGGTGCAAGGAGGCAAGCGATCTCTGATCTCTGAGGCTGCATCGAAGACCTCAAAAACAGGCCGGAGGGAGGGTAACCCCTGTCATGTGAGGGCCTGACATAGGCCCAGACAATTGAATTAGCCCCAGCAAGGCTTTGAAGTCAGGGCAAGGCTGCAAGACCAAGAACTAAGCCACACGACAAGAACTAAGGCAGCACTACACCTGCCCTTAGAGGCTTAGCTAGTTGCAGTGTCCCTGGACAGTCTCAGCTGACTGAAGCCACCCCAAGCTGGGCAGTTGAAGCAGGCTGGCTTCATGAACAACAACAGACTCTGAGCCTGAGGAGAAAGCCTCAAACCTAAGCTGAATTGAGGGGGAGGCTGCCATAATAATGCCAAAGCTAGACTACTGATTTCTGTTTGAGGTGTGCCTGCAGACGGACTGCAAACCAAGTTGCTCTAAGGACCCAAGGCTTCGTATCCTTTTTAAAAGGACTAGCGTAGGGGTGTTTAAGTGCTATTAGGTTGTAGGTATTTATTAAGTATTATTAAATATAGTTTAATAAAAATTTTCATTTACATCTGCCCTCTGCTATTCTTCTCCATCAAGAACAGTTATTTTGCAAAAGACAAAGGAAGGGTTCATCCTCTCCACCAATCGACTGGCCCTATTTGCCTCTGCTTCTGCCCTGTCCTCAGACCTAGGAAGAGTTTGGAGTGAGGACACTTGGTTGAGAGCACTCAGCTAAAAGTGTTGCAAGTCAGTGAGCAGTGGGCTTGATACATTTCCTCTTGAAAGATTAGACTGAAACCTGATACAGTATCTTTGTCTTTGAACTGTAGGGATGACTCTTCTGTCTTAAGGAAAGTGGGAGTCCAAGCAAGCAAACTGCTAGCAGGTCCAGCCTCTCACAGGTCCAGCCTCTCAGACATTTCTGCCTAAGAGCCAGACCCTGGGCTTGAGCAACACCCCCACCTGCACACTCCCACTCATGTCCTCATTCACTCATGTCTGCATGCACGCATGTATGCAGACAGTGCCTTGCTTGCAACAGACCCCTAACCCCAAACTCTTCAAAGGTACTGGAGTAGACCACAGCTCTCCTCCCCCCACAGACAAAAACACAGTTGGGAGGCAGCAGCAAATTCCTGCCTGAGGACACATATCTCCGAGCTGATTAAGTAAACAAGGCTTTAATTAAATTAGGGCAGGCTCAGAATCTTCCTGCGCTATGCTGGCCCAGCAGAGTCCGTTATGACTCTCTCATTTCCATAAATGAATGATTGTCTGTCTGCTTTGGGGTCTGTCCTGCAGAGAAAGGGACCCTGGCTGGACTAGGGGCCTCTTGCCTCTATGGCCATCTGAGGAGGGCAGTTATGGGTACTTTTACTCAGAGGACCAGGAGATTCAGGAAGCTTTAATTTGTACTGGGGCAGGGGATGGGTTGAGCATCATGTCCTGCTGCCCAGCTCAGAAATGTGCTGGGGG
The DNA here is from genome assembly GCA_907164525.1 of Lophiomys imhausi. Lineage (NCBI taxonomy): Eukaryota > Metazoa > Chordata > Mammalia > Rodentia > Muridae > Lophiomys > Lophiomys imhausi. The sequence goes on along the minus strand of CAJQZJ010037361.1, from coordinate 3,639,313 downwards.
GGAGGGGGGCTGTTAGTCTCAGGGTGAATACATGCTGAGTATAAAATAAAATTTCACTAGCTTAATTTTGCTTTTTGAAAAACTGCACTTTGAATTTGTTGAGACCTAATAATTCTACGTAGTTATGGGGTACAGTGCATTAAGCTGACACATGCATATGGTGATCAAATGGGAATAATCAGCATTTATAGCAACTTAAAGTTCTATCATTTCTTCACATTTAGAGCCTTGGCATTTAAAGCCATGGGGTGCTGTAGCTCAGAGACAGGTTGTGGTAGAAATAGGGAGAAAGAGTAAGAGAGAGGCAGACACTGGACCAAGACTGAGCCAGAGCAGAAAACTCAGGCCCACTGAGTCCCAGCCCCAGACTTAGGATGGCAGATGGTTGCTGCCAGGAGAAACAAAGTACCTGTTAAAACAGCCAGAAAGGATGAGGAGCCAGAAAGAGATAGTGAAAGACAACTGTGTAAACCCCAAGGAGCAGCTGGCATGCCTCTGCTCAGCAGGGCTGGGCTCCCTCTGCCTTCATCAACCAAACCTGGAGGCCATGGGATAGGCTCTGCACTGAAGGCCACCTGGTGTACTTCCCTACAGCCCTGTTTATTACTGCTATGTGACCACCTATGCTAGAGCTGGAGGCCACGGGAGGTGGTTCTCTCAGTGCATGCCTCCATCCAATTTTAGATCAGAAACAGAGTCTTTGTCTCTGGCAAGCAAGGGCCAATGACACACTTTGGGGCAGAGAGTGTGGGGCTAAGGGGAGAGGAGGTGTGTCTTTCTTCTCCTCTCTTTCCAGCGCATGAATCTTTGTTTTGTTGGTCTTCTGTTGGAAAGGGAAGGACGGAAGAAGTGAACTGCATAGGTTGCAAGTTCCAGTGGAACGTCTTTGGGGGAGGAAGTTAAAACTAATGGGCAAGCTGTGGCTGTCATTCACCCAAGCTACTGGCACGTCCATTAGCCCAGAAGGGGAGGGGAGGGTGTGTGTGTGTGTGTGCCACTAACACTGATGATAATGTTGATTTTTACATTCAAACTTACCCTTGTCTTGTGCTCAAATTTCTTCCAGATCTCATGCTTACCTCACCTTATATACCCCTTGAACCCCACACTGACTGTTGTTTGGCTTTTCTCTCATGTCTGCCTTCCCCACTAACTCAAACTTCTAGCTTGCATGCCCTGCTCACGTGCTTCCTCCTCCAAGTCCTAACGTGAGACTGGAATGCCTTCTTTAGCATTCTGAGAATGGGAAGCACCTGTCCCCATCATTCTGCTGTACCTACTCCGTGAAGCCTTCAAGATTACTTCCCCAGTTCCTGTCACTTCAGCCTCCCCACAGTCCCCAGGGTAGTAAGGACTGAACGAGAAGGTGCAGTCATCAGACATTGTGGGGACTCTACCTTTTGGAGAAGTGGCATATGTCATGGTTTTCTCTAGACACTGACTACATTACTACACGCAAAGTGGCAGACACCACTACCAGTTTTATCTCTTCTGCAGAGAGTTCTGGCAAACGACTTAACATTTTAAAAGCTTAAGCAGATGGGAGAGCATTAAGTAGGAGCTGAGCAGAGGAGACAACAGAGAAGGTAAAACCAACAGAGGACGAGTGTGGGGAGTGAGGGCAGAGACAGTCAGGAACTGAAAATCAGTGTGTAAAGCAGGATCCTCCCTGAGGCTGCCCTCCAACATCCCAGCTTGACAAACACCTGGCCAGATGTTTACATCAAAGTTTTGAAAAGGAAAAGTCTTGAAGTAAAACTAAAATTTTGTTTTTGTTTTTGTTTTTTACAAGAAATTCAAATGACCTTTTGGAAAAACTGGGTATCTAGCATGGGGCTATTGCTCACCAGAGTGGACCCTTCTCTAACAGTTAAAGATGCTTCTCACTTAGAGCCAAGACCCCCACCATGGTCAACAAACTCACCCATTAACACAGGGCTCCTCAACAGCCTTCCTAGGGTCTCACTTACAAGCAGCCAAGCCCCTGCCCCCACCACCAGCTGGTGAGAAAGCCTAAAAATGAAACAGAAAGACCAAGAGGAATAAAAGGCAAAACGATCTTGGAGGAGAAGTGACGACTAGGTAGGAACAAAGTAAAGGGGCCACATCAGAACTTCTTGGGGGACGGGAAAAATAAAAAATAAAAAGCTGCCCCAAGAAACAAATCAAAATATAGAAAACAGATCATCAGAGAAAGGGAATGTTTCTTTGAAAGAAAGAAGATCACCACCATTAGATGTTTTAGATAAAAGAACTGGTCTGGGCTGCAGCACTTGGGAGAGCAGGCCCTAGATCTTGCTTGGGCAGCACAGTGAGCCCCTGGTGGCAGGGGCATGGGTGAGCCAGCCCCAAGGGTAAGAGTGTGGGAGATCTGAGCCCACTACTTGTCTGCCATGTGGTGGCACACGCAAGGGAGAGATGCTCCTTCCCCTCTCCCCCTTGCCACCTACAGCAGGCAGCAGAGCTTGCTCCAAGGTCATGAGGGTGGGAGAACTGGCCCTGCCCCTCACATTCTGCAGCACTCGGGAGAGCAAACCCTGAATGTTGCCTGGGCAGCACAGTAGAACTGCCCCTGGTGGTGTGGGCATGGGTGAGCTGGCCCTATGACACAAGAGTGGGAGAGTTGATCCTGCCCCTCACTGGCTGCAGCATTGGGTGAGCCAGCTGGGGCAGTGTTGGAAAGCTCACCCTAGTAGTATGGGTGCAGGAGACCTGGCAGGCTGACCAACTCAGCTACCACCCAGGCCCAGATTCAGGGCTTTAAGTTAGCCTACCCCAATATCTAACCCACCTATGAATGGCTAGAACACATCAAGGGGCAGGTCCTACCTTCAGATCCAAAGCTGCAGGATCACCATGACACAGGGAAACAACAGGGTATATCTGAGAGGAGTTTCAGTGAGGATCCAGTATTAATAGCGTATCAGAAGCCAGAGGCCTCAAACCAGACCAGTGACTCATTGCAATGAACATTTGCAAGTAAAGAAGTATGAACAAAAGAGTTACTGTGGGACACACTGCTTCCACAACAAGATTTTTTTTGGGGGGCAGAGGGAGTTGCAAGGGTGAAGGGTGGATACGAAGGGATGGAGAGATGAGTGGGATTGGGGTGCTTGATGTGAAATTCACGGAGAATCAATAAAAAGTTAAAAAAAAACAAAAAAAAATAATGTGTCTATATTTTTACAAGTATGCCAGAACATAGGCCCTTAAGACTAAGAAGGAAAAGTGAGAGAAGAAAGAAGTACATGGAACCAATTTCACTAGTAGAATTCCCAGAAAGACTCGAGCAAGGGCAGGAAAGCCGGCAGGTCACAGCGAGAAAGTGAGACCAATTCCCAGGGTAGATAGGGACTCACCTCCAGGTAGAAATGTCGCAGATGACTCAGCGTGCTCTAAGGGCCTCCGTATACGCACACCAACCACTGTGACATTTTTGGAAGACCAAGAACAAAAATACAATCCTAAATGCACCCAGAGGAAAGAAAAGTGGGTTGTGGCTAGAAAGGCACCAATATATCTACACACACAGTGTGATATGGAGGAGGAGATTTACTACAATTTCTTAACTTCAGGATGGTATAAGTCAACACATGCTCTCAGTATAAATCATACTTCAAATATCCATCTGTACCCAGACAACTGTTCTATGGTTTTTTGTTTTTGTTTTGGTTTCAACACATTACTCAAGACCTCACTATAAAATAGGTTATTGTCAGATGGTTTTACCCAAGTGTAGATAATGGAAATGTTCTACACGCCTTTCAAGTAGGGCCATGCTGTTTAGTTAGTTCACCGTAGGTCAGGTGAACTAACTAAACACAATTTAACTTGTGATAGTTTCATTTCACAATGGATTTTTGTTCTTGTTGCTGCTCCTCTCCTGCTGTTGTTTTAGTATATGACCCTGTATACGTTGAAAAGCATGTGTCCACTGAGCGGAATTGCCCTGGGAAGATATTGACTGACCACTTCCTGATTGGCAAAGTGCCTTCAGTAAGGCTTGGGAAATAGGTAGAAAAAAAGGCGATGTGAGAAAACAAGAACGCGGTCAAGTTCACAAGGAACGGCTTGCTCAAGGAGACTGTCACTATTTCTGGGCTGTGAATACAACATCCAACATCACGACAGCTCTGCTACAACTGAACTCTATGGAGAAAGGAGGTGGGAAGAGTTAATTTTTGAGCTCCACACTCTCGAATCAGAGTTCCACAGGAAGCATTCAACTGATTGAACTTAAGCACAAAGCATTATTGAACCATTTGGCCTTCTGCAAGGGAGTTGGACCCCATCCTCTCACCACCACTTACCCGAAGATGGGCTATTCAGGCCTCAGATGCCAAAGTAGTAAATGGTCACTGCATCCCACTCTCCTGAATCTCCACCATCTTTATGCTCACTGTTCTAAAACACAATCAAATTTTTATACATATCATATGCCACTTATCCTCTTGGGAAAACCAGACCCTCAACAATGTCAACAACTCAAGAATTTCTAGGTGATATCTACCTTTGCCCACTTTGGCTTTAATATAATACTATACAGATTTTTGCAGCTTATAAGCTAACATACCTTCTGCATAACAATGGAAAAATTATATATTTGCATATATATATAAAATATGTACATACACACTGTGGTTCGAATGAAAATGGACTGATAGACCAATAGGAAGTGGCACTATTAGGAGTGTGGCCTTGTTTGAGTGAGTGTGTCACTGGGGGCTGGGCTTTGAGGTTTCAGAAGCCCAAGCCAAGCCCAGTGGCTCACTCTCTCTTCCTGCTACCTGCAGATCTGGATGTAGAACTCCCAGCTCCTTCTCCATCACCATGTCTGCCTGCAGGCTGCCATGCTTCCTGCCATGACAATAATGGACTAAACCTCTGAACTGTAAGGAAGCCACAATTAAATGTTATCCTTCATAAGAGTTGCCATGATCATGTTGTCTCTTCACAGCAATAAAACCCTAACACATACACACGCAAACACACACACACACACACACACACACACACACACACACACACACACACAATCATTAATCACAGTGAGAAAAGAAAAGAAATTTGGGCAAGTATTTGTCTTTATTTCTGCAGCTGGTCACAAAGCCATGTGAACTTTTCTCCTCCTTCACTGGAAAGGGTAACAATCACATACTAGGTAGGAAAAGTAAATGAAAGCCAGAAACAAGAATCTATTCCAATGAGAACAAAGCACCACCCTCCATATGACAGAAGGAACCAAAGAGCAATACCCTGCCACATGGAGCCCATCTGGCCTCTCTAGGCATCACACTGAAGATTCAGGGCTGTGTTCTCAACTCAGGCATAGCAAAGTGGCAGCTTTATGAATGAAAGTGATTCCATTTATCTGCCCATAAGAACCCCTTCCAGCGTGGAGTACATGCATAGCAAGCTGAGGACGGCTCTGAAAGTCCACTTCAGTGTTAAGGGTTTTATGAAAGAACCTGAAGTCAGCACTGATCCCATATCACAGCCTTACTCTCTTTCATCAAAATCCTGCATCCTTTCCCTCCCTCTCTTTCATCAAAATCCTGCATCCTTTCCCTCCCTCTCTTTCATCAAAATCCTGCATCCTTTCCCTCCCAGAAGCGTTGATTCCAAGAGCTTTACCTGATAGACCTTCTGCCTACTCACATCCATCTCAGAATATAGTTCCTAAATATACTCTCAACCTTCATGCATTTCTTTAAAACAATCTAATAGATACTTAGCATCTCTGGCACCTTAAACATCTAGAGTTTCAAACATCGACTTGCTTGGGATGTTGTGGAAGCCAGTTAGCAATGTTGTGAGAAGCCTAGAAGAAAAGGCTCATCAGGGCAGGGCTGGAGCAGATGAACCCTGACGTGTTTCCCTGGCCATATAAAAGTATATGTGTTTCTCTACAAATATATATTCATATATGTAAAAGGACATCATGTTTGTTATAAGGGGAAAAGGCTAGCTAAGTCTCAAAACTGAAGATGTATGAAGCAGGACTTGGTGTTCTGTGTTGGATACATGCAAGTTGGTCTGAGGGCTATATAAGAGGGACACAAAGGACAACAAGGCAGACAGGTTTTATCTGGCCTCTCATTGTATGCTGTCATGGTAAGAGAAAACCTGAGGAGGAAGGCTCACTGCTTCTTGGGTGATAGTCCCAGAATGACCATGATTTAAGAAAATAAAATAAGTCACACTTTGAGAGCCAGTCTATTACAAGAACCTACCCACCATCTGGAGGTGGGCACCAGAATCTAAGGATCACCCAACCTCCAGAACAGGGAGTTTTGTTGAGCACCAAGGTCAACTGACAAAAGAAACAGACAACACCAGGGTCAATCAGATGACAAAAGGTCAGTGCAAGAACATGGTAAAAAAAAAAAAAAAACAAACAAAACAAAACCCAAAGCAATATGATGTCTCCAGAACCTAGCAATAATGCTACAGACAACCCTGGACATCCTAACATGATTGAAACAAAGAAAAATGACCTTAATCCTATGCTTATATTAATAATAGAAGGCCTAAAGGAGGAAATCAAATATCTCAGAGAGCAACAACAAAATACTGCAAAGGAGGTGATGGAAATGAATAAAGACTTAAAGGAATGGAAGACCTGAAAAGGGAAGTTGAAGCAATGAAGAAAATTCAGTCTAAGACAGCCATAGAACTAGAAAACCTTAAGAAAAGAATAGGAACTACAGACACTAGCATCACCAACAGAATACAAGAGATGGAAGAAAGAATTTCAGGCTCAGAGGATAAAATTGAAGAAATTGATATATCTGTCAAAGAAAATGTCAAATCTAAAAATTCCTGACACATAACCTTCAGGAAATCAAAGACACTATGAAAAAAAGATGAGATCTCAGAATAATAGGAATAGAAGAAAGAGAAGATTCTCAGCTCCATGGACCAGAAAATATCTTCAACAAAATCATTGAAGAGAATTTCCCAAATCTAAAAAAAGAGGCCTTGGTGTGATTCCATCCTGCGTGTCTGTTCTGGGAACAGTTGGCAGTTTTTTTTTTTTTTCCCGTCCAGTTTCTCTCACACCGAAGTACGCGCCTCCACCTCATGGAAGACTTGATGGACATGGACATGAGCCCTTTTAGGCCTCAGAACTACCTTTTTGGTTGTGAACTAAAGGCTGACAAAGACTATCACTTTAAAGTGGATAATGATGAAAATGAGCACCAGTTATCATTAAGAACGGTTAGTTTAGGTGCAGGGGCAAAAGATGAATTACACATCGTAGAGGCAGAAGCAATGAACTATGAAGGCAGTCCAATTAAAGTAACACTGGCAACATTGAAAATGTCTGTACAACCAACAGTTTCGCTTGGGGGCTTTGAAATTACACCACCTGTGGTCTTAAGGTTGAAGTGTGGTTCAGGGCCTGTACACATTAGTGGACAGCACCTAGTAGCTGTAGAGGAAGATGCAGAGTCTGAAGATGAAGATGAGGAGGATGTAAAACTCTTGAGTATGTCTGGAAAGCTATCTGCACCTGGAGCTGGTAACAAGATTCCACAGAAAAAAGTAAAACTTGAAGAAGACGATGATGAGGAGGATGAAGAGGATGATGATGATGATTTTGATGATGAGGAAACTGAAGAAAAAGTTCCAGTGAAGAAATCTGTACGAGATTCCCCAGCCAAAAATGCACAAAAATCAAACCAAAATGGAAAAGACTTAAAACCATCAACACCAAGATCAAAGGGTCAAGAGTCCTTCAAAAAACTGGAAAAAAATGCCTAAAACACCAAAAGGACCTAGGTCTGTAGAAGACATTAAGGCAAAAATGCAAGCAAGTATAGAAAAAGGTGGTTCTCTTCCCAAAGTGGAAGCCAAGTTCATTAATTATGTGAAGAACTGCTTCTGGATGACTGACCAGGAGGCTATTCAAGATCTCTGGCAGTGGAGGAAGTCTCTTGAAGAAAATGGTTTCAGCAGTTTGAAATACCCTGTCTTCATTTCTGTAACAGTTGATATCTGGCTGTCCTTTTTATAATGCAAAGTGAGAACTTTCCCTACTGTGTTTGATAAATGTTGTCCAGGTTCAGTTGCCAAGAATGTGTTGTCTAAAATGCCTGTTTAGTTTTCAAGGATGGAACTCCACCCTTTACTTGGTTTTAAGTATGTATGGAATGTTATGATAGGGCATAGTAATAGTGGTGGTCAGATGTGGAAATGGTAGGGAGACAAAAATATACATGTGAAATAAACTCAGTATTTTAATAAAGTAAAAAAAAAATAAAATAAAAAAAGAGATACCTATAACTGTACAAGAAGCTTATAGAACTCCAATAGATTAGACCAGAAAAGAAAATCTTCCCACCACATAATAATCAAAACACTAAATGTGCAGAACAAAGAAAGAATATTAAAAGCTGCTAGGGAAAAGGGTCAAGTAACATATAGTGGTAAACCTATGAGAATCATACCTGACTTTTCATCAGAGACTCTAAAAGCCAGAAGGGCCTAGACAGACATCTTGCAGACCCTAAAAAACCACAAATGACAGACCAGACTACTATTTCCCAGCAAAACTGTCAATCAACATAGATGAAGAAAACAAGATATTCCATGACAAAGCTAAATTCAAACATATCTATGCACAAATCCAGCTCTACAGAAGATGTTAGAAGGAAAATTCCAACCCAAAGAGGTTAACTACACACAAGAAAGCACAGAAAGCAAAAAAAAAAAAAAAAAAAAAAAAAAAAAAAAAAA
>CAJQZJ010037361.1:3594901-3630471 GCA_907164525.1 Lophiomys imhausi | reverse complement strand
AAAAAAAAAAAAAAAAAAAAAAAAAAAAAAAAAAAAAAAAAATGCCTGCAGCAAAACCAAAAGAAGAGAAGCTCACTCACACATTATTTCCACCAACATCAAGATGGCAGGAAGTAACAATCACTGATCTTTAATATCTCTCAACATCAATGGACTCAATTCCCCAATAAAAACACACTATCCTTATAACCAAACAGCAGCCTAGAGACTGGGAAAAGTTCTTCACCAACCCAACATCCGATAGAGGGCTAATATCCAAAATATATAAAAAACTGAAGAAATTAAACACCAAAAAAATCAAATAACCCCATCAAAAAATGAGGTGCAGAGCTAAACCAAGAATTCACAGAAGAGGAATCTCTAAAGGCCAAGAGGCACTTGAAGAAATGCTCAACATCTTTGGTCATCAGGGAAATGCAACTTAGAACAACTCTGAAATTCCCTCTCACACACATCAGAATGCCTAAGATCAAAAACTCAAATGACAGCACATGCTGGCGAGGATGTGGAGAAAGAGGAACACTCCCCCATTGCTGGTGGGAGTGCAAACTTGTGCATCCACTTTGGAAATCAATCTGGAGATACCTTAGAAAATTGGGAATAGTTCTACTTCAAGACCCAGCCATACCCCTCTTGGGCATATATCCAAAAGATTCAAAAGGAAACCACAAGGACATTGTCTCAACAATGTTCATAGCAGCTTTATTTGTAATAGCCAGAAACTGGAAGCAACCCAGATGTCCTTCAACTGAAGAACGGATAAGAAAAACTGTGATACATTTATAGAATGGAATACTACACAGCTATCAGAAATGAGGAAATCATTCAATTCGAAACCAAATGGATGGAGCTAGAAAAGCTCATCCTAAGTGAGCTGACACAGTCCCAGAAAGATAAACATGGTATGTATTCCCTTATAAATGGATGTTAACCATACATCACAGGACAACTATCCTGCAACTCACACACGCAAATAGATAGGACCCTAGCATATCTATCCTAGGAAAAATTTCACTCACCAGTGAGTCATGGAATCTGCTGCAGGTTAGTGGAACACCATACCCTAGATGGTGTGCCATATCAAGCCCCAGTATGAGAGGTAGCTCTTGGCCCTCACATGACTGAATAACTGAGGGAGTATGATATGTGAGGGCCCACTTCATCTGAGGAGAAGGAGACTACCAAGTAGAGGAACAATGAATGAGGGAGGGAGTGGGAGGGGCCAGGAGGGGAGGAGGGAAGAAATTATGTTCTAGAAGTAATTTGAGAAAACAAAATAATACTTTTTTAAGAAAAGAGTTAATAAGCTTAAAAAATATAATAAAAATGCAATACAAAATTTTCAAACTATAATTTACCAAAGGTATACTTGCCTTACTGGCATGAAAGGAAAATGGCCTTAATTTCAGTTTGAAATGTTAGACTGCAGGTGGCCACATAGCTTACACAAACTTGATAGCAGCTTAAAAGTTTTTTTTGTAGAAATAAAGGATATTTTCATGGTTTGGTATTAAAAAGCAGGTAAGAGGTTTAAAATACTGTAAATAAATTAAAGGTTACTGCAGTTCAACCTGGTTTTCTAAACCTCCAAGAGTTGAAAAAATTTGGAACTAAGGTAAAATATATGAAATGAGTAGTGTTAGCCCATGTCTTTAACCCCAGCAGAGACAGGAGGATCACTATAGAGTTAGTTGTCTTATAAATTCTAGAGTTACAAGGAGCAGGGTGGTGATGGTGCACACCCTTAATCCCATCATTTGAGAAGGATAAACCCTTAATCCCAACACACTAGAGACAGAAACCTGCAGATCTCAGAGTTCAAGGTCAGCCTGACACAAAGCAAGCTCTAAATAGAGAAAAACTTCCATCCAGGGGTGGTGGAGCACATCTTTGATCTCATCAATTGGGAACAACATGCCTTTGATCCCAATACTTAGAATGCAGAGACAGGCACATAGAATTTGGAAGGATTTAAGTTTAAAAGCTACTCACAAAAGGCATACTGAAATTCAAAGTGAATTGTCCTTTGAGATCTCAAAATATATACACTTACAGGTTTGTTTAGTTCCAAAATATCAAAATAATTTCTTTTTTAATCTCAATTGAAAGATAATACTTTTTATATTGTCAAAAAACCAAATTTGCTCCAGGAAAAATATTATATGACTCCCCCCCCCAAAAAAAAGGAAGTAGTATCCCAGAGTTAGGATTAGGGCAGGGCTCTGTTCTTATCTTTCCAGGAGATTGAAGGCATCCATCTAAGGAATCCAGGGACAACTGGACAACGGAAACCTCAGAAGAAAACAGATCAGACACCAATGAAGACAAGTAGCCCAGATAATCCATCCTTGCAGACTTCCTCAATAGCTGTTTCCTCAAAAGTCTACAACCACAACAACTCAGAATCACTAAGATTGTTCAGCTCCATAGACTGTTCCAGCCAGAACTTCAGTAAAGCCCTGAAGTTCAGCTTCTGTCTACAAACTTCTTAGGACATTTAAATAGTTGAGCACAAAAAGGACTGAACATCAAATGATTCTGTTAGCATGCTTAACCATTTTTCCAAACTTATTTGGGCCCCAGACAGGTTTACTAGGTCCCAAATCAGCAGGAAGTCATTTTAAGAGAGTGATGTCCCATCTCCAGAAGGTGGGGTGTGTGATTTTCCCCCCTTTGATCATTTGATGGTGTGGAGCCTGACTAAATCCATCTTGAAAAAAGATTCCATTTTGTATTAAGTTTGACTCAGAGCTGATCTCCAGTTCCAGAACAACAACAAAATGTACCCGACCTTGTATTACAGGGGTGTTCCCTCATCATCACCAGACAGCTCACTCTGAGAAAGCACCCAAAAAGTCTAAACAAACTTTCTGATGGTCAAGCTGACCTCAGCTGGTTAGTCAGTAACAACGAGCCAATAACAAATGGACATGACTAGCTACCCAAATGTCATCCAATCATAGGGTAAAGAACCTGCTTCTTTGTCTGAGTTGCTATATAAACTCTGTACTTTTGAGTCTGGGGACTTTCAACTCGAACTGCTGTGTCAGTGAGTGTTGAGAGTCCAAGCTCTGAGCTTGAATAAACAACCCTCATGTATTTACATCAAAGTTGGCTCCTGGGTGGTCTTTGGGGTCTCGAGAACCAGGCAGAACAATGGTTATAGGTACTTCTTGTTCTTTAGGGAGACAAATTACAAGCTGTTAAATGGTCTTGTTAAATAGGTTTTGGAGGTTAGACCCAGGGACTTCTCTCTTTTTTTCTGTATCCTTCTTTCTCTCCTATGAAGGGGTGAAAAGACTTGAGAAAAAAATGGGATATAGACATAATATAGGAATGATAAAGAAAAAAGGACAGATTATTGAATATGCTATTATACCTTTGTATATTGATGCAAAATTAAGATTATATTTGATTAAATTGAAATTGATCTTTGTATATTGATACAAAATTAAGGTTAACTCTTTTTAAGGCATTGTACCTAGGTAATGCTTAAAGATGAAATGTGAAGTTTTGGCATTTTGTTAGCAACTGTTATAAACTGTTTAGGATAATTAAGAAATGCAAACTAATAGTCATTCAAGCATGTCATTTAGTTAGGAACTAGGGCAGTCTATCACAGTTATTTTCTAAGCTAATCAGAAATCAAGTTGCTAAGAGACAAGCAATATTTGCTTAACCAAATATAAGGAGATAGATAGATGGTCTTCAAAAACCTCAAGAGATCTGCAGAATATGGCATTCAAAGATGTTTTCCTAACTCAAGATTTTTTTTGATATCGAGACATGTCAGCTCCTGACAGTATCCCTTATTTTACTCCAAGTAGAAGATGAGCATCGAAGAATCTCCAATTGGAGATGGTTGAATTAGTAGCAAGCCTATCACTTGGCAAGACAAATCCCTTGCTTCAACTGTAGACAGAATGCTGTCCAAAAAGGACAAAACTTGGAAGCAGGTAAGTCGACAGCCTAGCTCTGTCAAGACAAGGTGTGCAAGTCCTTTATAATTCCTGCTTTACAATTAATGTCTGTCAGAGAAATGGGGCCAAATGGCTGAAGATTGATTCTGTAATGTATGGAGAGAAATTGGGAACTGTCCAGGCAGCCACTGGTACGTCATTTCTTAGTTTTGGAAGCTGCTGGCCCTGTACTTCCTATATAATCAGATATATTTATCCCTCTCAGGTCTCTGATGTGGTTGAAGACAAGATAGCTAGAGTCCCATAGTTAAATTTTAAGTTGTTTAGGAATTAAGAGGGTGTTCTGGATCTAAGAAGATGTTTTTAAAATTGTGATGCAAGTTAGGCTGGAAGCTGAGTTGGATATAGAACTTTAAACTCATGGAGATGGTTAGATAGTAGAATGCTAAAGTCAGGTGCCAAATACATATGGACTGGACATTGGGATTGTATGCTAAGCCCTATAACTCTCATAATTATGGGCTAATTATTTCTGTTGTTTTGTATTGTATTTGTTGTTATAAGAGAAAGAGCCATTTGTTGGACTGAAAGGGGAAGCTGTTGGGGACAAAAAGATATACCTTAAACTTAAAAAGAAAAAAAAAAGGAGGTGGATGGGGGGTTGAGGGGGAAGAGGATGGGAGGGTAGGACTGGAGGGGGGAGTAGGGAGGGGATTTCGATTGAGATGTAACTTGAAGAAATAAAAAATAAATTTAAAAAACAAAACAAATAAAATAGCAAGACTAGAAGACAAGTGGTAGTGGTGGGTGTGGAGAGAAGGGGGGGGATCGTGGGCATTAGCTTCTCAAAATGAACAAAATTTGAGGGAATTTTTGTGTCCCATGAGAAGGCTCACCTAAGGCTGCATACTGCAAAGGCATCCCCAATGGCAGATAAATGGAATCATGCTCATTCATAAAGCTGCCACTTTGCTATGCCTGAGAGCACAGCCCTGAATCTCTAATGTGAAGCCCAGGGGGGCCAGATGGGCTCCATGTGGCAGAGTGTTGCTCTTGGGTTCTTTCTATCATGTGGCGGGTGGTGCTTTGTTCTCACTGGAATAGATTCTTATTTCTGGTTTACATTGACTTTTCCTACCTGCAGTTACAATTGCTACCACTAGAGCCAAGGATGGCTGATCTTTATATACCAAATAGAGACTGGAAATAGTTGGTCTATATTTGGATTTCATTAAACAGTTTTTTTAAGTAGATTCTTGCAAGATACATGTGTAAGTGGTTCCAAATGTATGTCACAAGTTTTTCAACAATTGAATTATATATCACTTTTTGTATCTAAATTAAATGAAATTGAATGAATTTGAACGTTAAGTTCTCCATTCACATCTGTTCCATTTCAAATGAACAATGGCCACATGGGGCAAATGGCAGCCATGCTGGGCAGTGCAGCCCTGGACTATAAGAACTATATGCATGTATTCTTTGTTCTAAAAACTATTCCTTTGATCCTTAAGTGTCTAGTATCTTCATTTTAATTTGCAAAGCACATGTACAGGTCATTGAAAACTGATCAATAGGCAGCTTATGAAGAGAAACAGGGATAGATCCCTATTTCTACCACAAAACTTTTAGAGAGTCCATGAGGAGGGACGGAGAGGTGACAAAGAGAGGGGGGAGAGGGAAGGAGAGGGGAGAAGGAGCAGGGATAAAGAGGGAGAGGAAAGAGGTGGAGGAACTAAAGAATTAAGCCGATTGTAAGATCTGCACAGGGCAGAAACTGAGCAGTGTCACAAGACTGGCTCCTCTATGGAGGTGTGCCCTGACTAAGAGTCTTAACCTTCGATTCCAAAAGGCAAGAACCTGCTAATTCATTTACAACAAAAATTACCACAGTTCTGCCAGTTTCGGGTTCTATTGCTTCTCCTTTACAAATTCAAACATCAGGGCTGGAGACATGATTCAGCCAGTAAAGCATTTGGCACCCAAGGATGAGGACCTGAGTTCAGAACACACGCAAAGGCAGTGTTGGGAGCATGTGTCTGTAATCCAAGCACTCCAACTGCAAGAGATGGGAAGCAGTTACAAGAGAATCCTAGGATGCCAAGAAACGTGGCTAACGCAGCAGCAGTGGACAAGAGAGCCTATCTCCCACAAGGTGGAAGGTGAGGATTGACAGCTCAGGTCTTCCTCTGTGGTGCTCGCTGCCTGCTCTCAAACACGGTTCGTGTTCGTATCTTACAGAGAATGTTTTGCTCTCAGCATTGCCTGTGATCAACTGTGAATTCAAGATCTTTCAGAAACAAAAGAGAGATGCTAGTTCAAAAATAGCTCCTGCTGGATCTGACAGCTCCATTTCAGTGAGTAAGGAGTGACTCAGGAGCCTGGAAAAATCCGTAACAGGCATGAGGGTGGGGTGGGGCTTCAGAAAATAGGGGCAGGGCAGGGAAAGAAGGCTGCCTGGGAAGTGTCTCTGGTTACATGGACACCTTTTTTCTCCCTCTTTGTTGCTTTCTTCTTTCAGCTTCTCTTTTTCTCTTCCATCTTTTCTTTCCTTCGTCTCCCTCTTCGTCCATCTTCTCCTTTGCCTCTCCTTCTCATTCCCACCTCTTCTTCCCAGCATGCCCTGCTCACCTCTACAAAGGCTCCTTTCTCTCCTCTTCAGTGAACTAGCTGGTACTTAGAACACCACAAACCTAGCAACACACTGAGTTAAATTTCCTCTTTGAAATCTACTGCTGTGTTTAGCGGCTTTTTAAATAATGAGTTTCTAGTTCCAGGTCAGTAGATGTAGTTTCTGGGTTGCAGTGTTCCCAGTAAGACTTGAAAACATTAGTTTGCTGGAAATAAATAAAAATGTTGACCTTCTTCCATTTAAATATATTCTTTTGCCAGGAAACAAACCACATGCATTTTGATATGTGCAGAGGCCAGACTTACAGCATACTGAATAAAACCCTCATCCATCAACTCAGAAACCACCTTTGTAACAACAACAAAAACCTCAGTAGCTGGAGGCCATGTGTTAAATAAACCCCGAGAAATATTTTCACAAGAAACTTGGGCTTTTCATACCAAGGCTGACAAGGCAATGAGCTAGATCTCTAGTCGGTTTCATGTTTACAAACGGAAGGTTATTTTCTGCTACAGACCCGTGAAAATCCACAAATGTCACGTTCAGATTTGACCACAGTCCCCGGGTGAATTTTCAAGTGACCTAAGAATTGTCTCCGTGTAGTTTGTGTAAAATGTTACTTTAATGGTTTTTATTGTCTTTTTGTGTGAGGAGCCGGTCAATAAAGGGCATTACCTTTATGGGGTTTGGAGAATAGCTTTGGGTTGTTTGTTGATTGCTTCTGAAATAGGGTCTCTTGTATCTCAGGCTATCCTCAGACCCTCCGTGTAACCAATGATGCCCTTGACCCCCTGCTCCTACCGTGTCTACCTCTTGAGTACTGGAATAGCAGCTGTGCTCAATCAGACTCAGCTTCCTCAGGGTTAGCCTTGAACTCAGGGCCTTGTAGGCAAGTGCCTTACCAACTGAGCTACAGCTCTGGCTTGTAGGTTTTTTCTTTTCAAGATTTTAAAAATGTTCATGTGCATGAATGTTTTGCCTGCATGAATACATATGAATGTGCATTTGGCACAAGCATGCCTGGTTTCCAAGGAGGTCAGAAGAGGGTGTCGGTTCCCCTTGGAACTGGAGTTATATGTGGTTGCCAGCCACCGTGGGTTCTAGGAACCAAGCCTAGGTCCTCTGCAAATGCAACACATGCTCTTCTTAACTGCCGAGCCATCTCTCTAGCCTCAAGTTTTTATTTTAATGTTTATTCTTTTTATTGATTACATACATGACAGCATTATAATAATAGTTTTTTTAATAAGAATTTTCTCACAATTTTACTGACTCTACAAATCAAAATGTTTTTATTTCTCAACTTCATAACGATGGGAGCTTCCATCTGGAGCTAGGTGAGGTGCTCGGCTCGCACACACTGATGCCATTAGCAATTTAATTATGCAAATTAATCCTCCTCAAACACAAACAGGTGTATTACACTTTTCCAGTTTTAGCATTTAAAATTAGTAAAGTAGTTAGTGTGTAGCCAGAGCACAGCTCTCTGCTAGTTCAGATTTGAATTTGCCTCCCACCCGCTCAGCATACTGTGGTCCCAGCAGGGTTTTCTTTTTCTCAAGCTCCCTGCCAGCTGTTGCATCCAGATGGTGGAGTCTGATACTGGGATGAAGGGCAGGTGCTCCAGCTTTGGATCTGAGGCACACCCCTCATGGCTAGTGCCCTTATCTGTGGAAATGTAAATGTGGCACAGCAAAGTTTCAGTGAGCTGGGAAGCCCTAAATTGGACTCTGTCAATCAACTAGAAGGACATCTGGCTTTGGTACAACTGAGCCCTACTCTGTACTCTTAGGACGGACTTGCAAAATGTTCATGCACTCATGGACCATGCTGACCCTTGAGCTAGTTAGTAACAGTGAGTTCCCTCCAGCATGGGCAACAGTCAGAAAGGGGTGAAAAAGCGAGGTCACAACACCCATTACGTCCTACACAGCCACAATGGATGATTAATAAATGGCCACTGCTCTGCCTACTTGCAGAAGACACAATCAGCTTAATAAATTATCTCAAATGAAGACATCCAAGACCAACAACATTGTCAGCAACCCAGAATCCTCCGAAGAGACCTATGCTTCTCCTGTACGTAAGCACTGCCCTCAGTTCTAATATTCCTACTAGACTATACCCATAATTCACTCTGTTTTATAGTCAGAACACCTCACACACGGGAGACAACACATGTTTAGCCTACCATTATAATCATGAGTTGCCTCACTTTATATGGAACAATACAGTACATGTGTTATCTGTGACGAAGCAGATCAGAATGGATTCTTTTTTTTTTTTTTTGACTTGTGTATCTGATTGCACACATATATCATGATTTGCCTCGGTATTTTTCTTTTGAAGCCTGTTTGGGGGTCTCTCCAGTTCTGATCTGGTTTTTCAATGCAGTGATGGACATTTTTTTGCATCTGTTGCTGTTTATACTTTTGTTAGTTATATAGGGGTGAATAGTAAGCTCCCAAGACAAATGTGTCTTTTAACTTTATTATATGTTGTCTGATTTTCCCCAAAGTGGTTGACCAGAGACCCAAGGCTCGGTCCTCGACACTGTCAGTCCTCTCCTTGTCTTTCTGGCAGTGTGGCAGTTTGTTTCTTGGTGGTTTTAAGCATCCCTGACCAGAGAGCAACTATAACAACTCTTTACAATTAGTGGATGTTGAATGTCCAGTGGGGCTGTCATATTTGTCTTTATTATTATTTTATTTATTTTTATTTGTATGAATGTTTTTTCTGAATGTTTATCTGTGCATTATGTGTGGTGTATGCCTGGTGATTAAGGAGACCAGAAAAGGGTGTTGGATCCCATGGGAATAGAGTTACTGTCTGTTTTAAGCTGGGTGGGTGCTGGGAATGGAACCTGGGTCCTTTGGAAGATCAGCCAGTGCACTTATCTGCTGAGCCATCTTTCCAGGCCCCTCTTACTCATTTTTAAAAGTCTTTTTATTTCCTGGGTATGGTGGCGTACATCTTTAATACTGCATTAAGGAGGCAGAGGCAGGTGGATTTCTGTGAGTTCTAAAGCAGCCTTCTCTACACAGCAAGTTCCAAGACAGCCAGGGCTACACAGAGAAACCCTATCTTAAAAAAAAAAAAACAAAAAAAAAAACAAAAAAAAAAAACAAGCAAACAAAAAGCAACAACAATAAAAATTCTTTTTCTTCTCGGTGCAAGGCTGTTTCTGGAATGAGCCCTTTGCTGTGTGTGCTGAGAGCATCGTCTCACTCTGTGGGCTGTGCCTGCCTGATTCTTAAAATGACTGAACGAAAGATGCTGATGCCCACACAGGTTTGTTGTGTGTGTGTGTGTGTGTGTGTGTGTGTGTGTGTGCGCGCGCGCTGCTGAGTGTTCCGTTTGCATTTGCTTACCCAAGGCCATAGCAAAACAAACAGATGTTTGTAGAACACCTAGAAGGTTCTTTCTCTTTTCCCATTCAGACTACTTTCCACCTAGAATTCACTTATGGTATGTAGAGGTCAAGTTTTGTTTTGTTTCGTAATGCCTGTGTACTTGGCTCAATACCTTTTATTCAATACAGCATCGGTTCCCCTTGGCTTGGAGCCCTGCCTTTGCTATCAATCAAGTGACTACATAAACCCAGACATGAAGATCTGAACCTTATTCTACACACCCTCCGCCACTTTTTTAAGCAAAGGAGCGTTATCCTTACACTAATGTACTTTTTTTTTTTAACTGCCAAGACTAAGACTTGGTAGCCAGTAAAATAAGTTCTACAATTTTCTTGTTCAAGACTGTATTATTTATTCATGACCAATTATAATTCCATATAAATTTTATAGCCACCTTCTCAGTTTCTACTAGACAGCTGCTGGGGGTTTTCATGAGAGTATATTAAATTTACAGATAATTGACATCTTCACTAAATTGAGTTATTTAGTCCATAAACATCCCCCTTAGGATTTAATTAATTTCTCTCAACAATATCTATAGTTTTAATTGTGGAAGTCTTAGATATCTTTTATAAGTGTTTACTGGGTGTTTGGTACACCTTGATGTTACAGTAAATGAAATGAGTTTTTAAAAGTAACTTTCTAATTTTATAGTCCTGAAGTAGAGAGTGTATTTATTTCTACACAGTGATAATATAGATTGTGATCTTGCCAAATTATTTTATTAATGTCACTAGTTTATCTATAGATGGTTTTGTAGTTACATTTTGGGGTTTCCTGGGTTCTTACAAATGTCAATGAAGTCAAATTCACAACTCACCCAGTTCACTAGTTTTTTTTTTTTTTTTTTTTTTTTGGTTTTTCTGCTTGACAGTGAGAAAGATAGTAAAAACTGGCCAGTGACTGTGATTTATCTAGATATACCTTCACCATCACCAAACTTATTGTGGAACTGGAAATCAGTAAGATTTCATTTGCATTACCAAGAACTACAATTAAAAAGATAATTTTCTTAGGAATGAACTTAACTATAATTATACAAAACATATACCTTGAAAAAACTCCTTCAAATATTCCAGAATGCAACAGAACATGTTTTTAAAACAGAAAAGCATGCAGACTTTTTGATAAGATGCCTTAAGGTCATTTTTCTTCCTTGTATCAAAGTGTGCTCATCTTGGAGCTGAGGAAATGGCTTGGGTGGTAAAGTGGGAAGATGTCAATCTGGGTTCCCCAATGCCCATATAGAAGCAGAGCATGGTACTGTGCACTTATAATCAGCACCGCAGGGCTAGACAGGAAGATTTCTGGAGCTCACTGGCCAACCAGTGTAGCCAGTCAGTGAGCTCCAGGTTCAATGAGAGACCCTGTCTCAAAAATAAGGTGAGAAGCAATTGAGGAAGACACATAAAGTTAGCATTTTGCCTCCACACACATGTGCACACATACTTGCAGGCATACGTATACACACACACACACACACACACACACACACACACACACACACACAATATGCTCATCTTCCAGCTCTTAAGTCTGGCATAATCCCAATAAGCCTGTGTTTTGTTTTGTTTTTGTGGGGTTTTTTTAGACTAAAGGAATTCTGAAGTTCACACTGATTAATAAACAAGATTCTAAAAAGGTAAATCAAGGCACAACACAATGGTTCAGGAATAGTCCAACAATAAAACAGAAAGGGAAGGAGAGAGAAAGGAGATAAATAGTATCCTAGTGAGGACAACAAGCTTGAATAGTGGTAGGCCAACTACTAGCTGTCTCAGAAATATTAATCTTAAACTCTAATACCATTCCTACCTCTTGGTAATTTCCAAATGGATGAAATCTTTAATATAGAAAATAGATCAAAGATAATAGATGAATTGGCTGCAAATACTTCATAATTTACAGAACATGAAGTTCACAAAATAAAACTGATAAATCCAACCATATATAAGAGGAAATTTTAAAACTTCTACCTAACAAAATTAAATCCTCATATAATTACAAAAAAACACAATGACAAACTAGAAAATATAGCTCATTATAGACACAGAATAACCTTATTAGTATGTAAAAAGCTCCAGAGATGGGTAAGAAAAAGAACAATAACTCACTAGAAAAACAGATAAGTGTTATAAAGACAATGCAAAGAATAAATAAATTATTCTTAATATGTTTAAAATGTTCGTTTACACTCATAATGAGATGAATGCAAATTAAAACTACTCTAAGAGCCATTTTTCACCATAAAATTGGCAACCATCCCAAATTTGATAGCATGCCCCGTTGCCAAGGCTGTGGGAAACAGACACTCTCTTACCTTGCTGGTGGGAGTATAAATTTGCATGGCCCATATGGATGGTAATTTAGCAATAGCTACCAAAGCTACAGATGTATATGCTCTTGGATACAGTAATTCCACTTTGGGGAATTCTCTCTACAGACATATTTGCATATCTACAAAATGGTAAGTATACTATTTATTAATGCAACAGTGCAATCAAGACGGGAAGGAGTCTGTATCCTCATCAAGAGGACCTGGCTTAACTCAGTGCAGCATTTTGTAATAATATTTTTAAAAAGAAAGCTATTTTAAAAGATTTATTTTATTATTTATTTGTATGTGTGTGCCGTGCGTGCGTGCGTGCAAGTGTATATGTGTTGGTGCCCAAAGAGTTCAGAAGACAGCATTGGATCCCCTGGAAGCTGGATTTACAGGCAATTGTGAACTGCCTTATATGGGCTCTGGGAATAAAACTCTGTTTGCCTGCAAGGACCACAAACACTCTTATCTGGAGGGTTCTTTCAATGTTAATCAGGAATGTTCACCAAAATATATTAAGTGAATAAAACAAGAGACAGCACGATGTATAGATTTCTGATATTTATATTACCACGAAGGAACGCAATATATTTTGCATCTTGCTCACATTTATTTTGTGTTTATTTTCAGAAATCTCTGGTAAGACAAATAAAAGACTTTTTAGTCCTTCACAGTGGTTAGTTAGCTGTTGGGGTCCTGAGAACTGGAAATGTGAATGACGCACTTTTCACTGTGAGCATTTATTTATTACAGTTATTATAGTTATTCACACTTAGAATTTTTTATCTTGTGAATGTAACAATATTACTAAATTTTAAAAATTTTTAGAAAATTTAAAGCAAAATGTCATGCAAACAACACTATTATCAAATGCATATAAAGCCATGTGTGGCTTAAATGCACTGTTTCCCTATGTAATCACTAGACAAACCATTTAGAATGGTTTTGACCATGGTTGCTAAGAAGCTTAAAGAGTAAAGACAACTTATTATCCCAGTAAACAAAACATCCCCAAAGCAAATTGTTCCGGGCTGGAATTGCCTCTGCAATTTCAGGAATCAGACACACAGAGACAGACCAGCCTGTGAGCAGTGGCAATGGACGGCACCCATGTCTTCCTGCGCGTCACCCAGACGGCCTCAGTCCAAAGGATCAGTAATGTGTGACATGTCTGTACCTGAGCCACAGTAGAGACTGGCATGTGATAGCAGCAGAACAAGAACAATGCCTAACGAGTGATATGGACCACACCACAGTGGGGTTGTAAGGACTGTACGTACGTTATCTAACTCACACTTCCAAAACGTCCTGTCAGGAAGTGTTATGTCTAATCGCAGACGAGGAAATGGGGTACGTAGAAGTTAAATGACTTGCCAGAGGTCACAGCTAGTTAAGACCTGGAGCTGAGATTCACTAAGTCAGCAATCCCAGGAAGCAGGTATATATATTTTTTCCATTAGGAGAGAATTTTATTTTGATTAAAAGTGTCAACTTAAACTGCGAGGATGTCTGTCAAACGTTAAACATCATAATTAAACATGCCAAAGGAGGGCTGGAGAGATGTCTCAGTGGTTAAGAGCACTGACTACTCTTCTAAAGGACCCAGGTTCAAATCCCAGCACCCACATGGTAGTTTGAAGCTGTCGAGGTGGTGCATGCCTTTAATCCCAGCACTCGGGAGGCAGATCTCTATGTTCAAGGCCAGCCTGGTCTACAAAGTGAGTTCCAGGACAGCTAGAGCTACACAGAGAAACCCTATCTCGACAAACAAAACAAACAAAAACCAAACATGCCAAAGGAGAAATCATGTCTCAAAATACCCACTTAACATTCCCAGACACCTCAAATCCACCCTTTACTGATTTTCTATACCCCCCTTTTGTTCTTTTTCTTTTTATAAACAAGAGAATTTCACATAGAGATACAGTGTAACCTCTGAGCCCAATATACAGAGAATGGAAAAAAGCTAGAATTCCATGCACTACTACATGGGTGCCTAGTGCACTCCACCCTTTGGCAGAGCCAAGGGAGCTGGAGGGCTTCTCTTTTTTCCCACAGAGCCGGGTGGTGGTGTTGAATCCACAGTTTTTGAGACAATAAAGGAGAAAAATTAATTTAGAACAGAAGAGTGGAGACTCTTCCTGCTGTGTTTTTCTCAAGGTGTTTCCCCCCAAATAACTTGAGAACCATGGTGTTGAGAGAAAGACCTCAAAACCAAGCAGCTGAGCACAGGGGATGGGGTGGGGAGGGAAAGGACTGCAACTTGCTCCCAGGGACTGGAGAAAATTAAAAAAGAAAAAGAAAATAATAAACAAGGTTGGAATCCATTATAATCCAACTTCAGTGTCTCTGGCAAGAGATTGATTCCATCGGCAAACAAGAAGTAAGTGTCCTGGTCGCTTTTATTGTCAGTTTTCACAACCAAGAATCACCCAGAAGGAGGAAGTCCCAGATCAGAATGGCCTGTGAAGAACTGTCTCACTTGTTGGTTGGTGTAGGAATGGTGCCTACTCAGCACTCTGAGTAGTGCCAGCTACGACAGGCAGGTGGTCCTGGGTTGTATAATAAAGCTGGCTGACAAGAATCAGAGGAAGTGAGCCAATAACCAGTGTTTCTCCATGGTTCCTACTTCATGTCCTGCTTGAGTTCACATCCTGACTTCTTCCCTCAGTGACGGACTGTGACCTGGAGTGTAAGCTATGGATTGGCACACACCGATCTATCAGTGATGGACACTGGTCTTTTATACACAGTTCCCTATGCCCTCTCTAGACCTGTGTCCCAGTTGGCAGGCATGAGAAAAACCTGATCAAAGCCTGAGATCTTTCTGGAAGCAATGACAGGAGTGGATCCACCTAGAGACAGCTAAACTGTTAGTGACCTCACCCATCAGGGGACATTGCCGTGGGTGCCAAGAAGTGGACATGCTTCCTTCCACGGGAAACACTACAACAGAAATCTAGAGACCTGGAAGACCCCAGGCTTCTATGGGGGCTGCCACATAACTAACACGATTCAACTGTAGACCACCTCCGAGTGCCTCTCTCTGCTCAGGAAGAAATGGTGCTGGAGTACAGGTCTTAGTATTTCACTGTCTTAGCAGAGGCTCGCTCTGGGCATCTGAGAGAGTTCCTGGTGTATGAGAAGACCAACCAAGCCTGGGCTGCACAGACAAATCCCACAGTCAGCCTGCACCACTGCTGAGAAGAATATGCTGGACATCTCCTATTTCCATCTCCTGTTCTCTCTGTGCCTCATTCACTTGAAAACCTCCACTGCTAAAGATGTCTGAAGCATTCAAGAAAAAGGTTAAATAAAAGCTTTTCCCCTCTAGGACTGACTTCATATCAGCAGTCTCTGCCTTCCTTTGCTAAAAATACTGCCCCCCCTCCCCCGATGTTAATCCAATAGTTTCTTCATACATCTTTCTTTCCATTGAGTCAGAGGCATGGTGAGTCATTTTCCTCACCTCCCAGGCACATTGCCCAGGGAGAGGAGGTGGATATATTCTTAGCTGGAGAGCACTTTGCTCCAGCTTATGTAAATCCGAGGGAGGTAGGTGTCTCTAGACTATGATAAAGAGGAGGCCAGAGTGAGAAGAGTTGGCATGAGAAGGAGGCCCCTGAACAGCGAGCCAGCCTCCCTGTGGACCAGGCTCCAGGTCTGCAGATCTGAATAGAGCCATAGAGAATGCCTGTCTCAGCTGGGAGCGGAGGAGGCACAGGAATGGGATTCCTTGCCAGGTTTCTTCCCTTGGAGCTCCAGAACAGTTGGTTCACGAGCTCCACATCTTCTTCTGACCCCGAGGAAGGGGTTGTGTCAATGCTAAGGAAAGACAAGGAGCTCTGACTATGAGGACCCAGACGCCATAAGAATAAGATGAAGTGTTTCTTGCCAGCCATCACGTGTAATATCCTATCTCAGCTTAAAGAAAAGCCATAGTCCTCTTCAACACACAATGCCACTGGTTGGCATTTCTAGAGCCTAGAAAACCACAGTTATTAACCTCTTCAATACAAACAAGGACAGGAGCTTCCACATTCTGCAAAGCCTCCCTCACACTTCACAACAGATATCTTCTGAACGTTTTGCTCTGGTGCCCACTGATACTGGCCTACCATGTGACCTCTCCGGGTCCCCATCCCCATGGCCATCTTGAGTGAAAAGGTAGGTTCAGAATTTCTGGGCTTCTGAAGAGGACATTGCTTCTCTGAGGGTCAAAGTGCTCCCCGGCCCACCCTTGCCTATGACTTCTGAATCCTTCCTTGTCCAACAGGCCCTGCCCAGCAATGAGTGGAAATGTAAGGCTGCCCCCAGACAGAGACTGCAGCAATGTCTCACCTCTGGGCTTCAAGACAGTTGATGAATTATTCATAAGGTCTTGAATGAGAATGAATTCCCCCTCCCAGATATCCTCATCTGAATCTGCAGAGCTGTGAATATGCTACACTAATAAGAGAGATTTTAAGGTGGAATGCAGTCATCCATGCCTTAAAATGGGAAAATGACCTTGCTCCCCTTAAGAGTTTTTCAAAACAGAAAACTTTCTCTAGCTAGAGGCCTGAGAGATTGGGCAGAAAGGGAAAGTCAGAAGTTGGAAGCATGAGGGATATTGTTGTGACTGGAGAGGCCACATGGAAAGTATGAGCTTCTGAGAAGGGGCAGACTTTAAGACAAAGCAGCAAGTCCCTAGTCTGCAGCCACCAAGGAACTAGGGACCTGAGCCTTAGAATCACAAGGAAATAAACTCAACCAGGAGCCTGGATTCTCTGCGAAACAGACCTTTCTGAGCTCCCAGAAAGAAAACACGGCCTGCCCTCATCAGAGAGGCTCCACAGAAGACCCCACTGCAGAGTGCTGTGGCCAGACTTCTGACTTACAGAATGGGGAGGAAATTACTTGGCGCTGGTTTAAATCGCTGAATTTGTGGTGATTAATTTCCTAGAGCAGCAAGGGAAAATGGATGTGCAGATGTCCCTAACAGCCACATTCCATTAGGACAAGAGACTCATCATTCCGGAACATCTCTTGCATCTGGCCACAGAATGGCAGAGGCTGGCCTGGGGTCGAGCACTGTTTCTGGTCCCAGGGTTCTGTCTCTCTTCTAGCAATTTGAAAAGCACAACAGAAAGATATCAACAAATTCAGTAAGGAAGGAGCAAGAAAGGGGAAATAGGCAGAAAAAGCAGGGGAGGGAAGAAGGAAAGGTGAGGGGAGTTCCCCGTAATTGTTACCATGATTCCATGGGCTTCTGACCCCATAAAACCCTCTTCAGAATGAAGAAATGTGAGGCTTCTGCCAGACCATATGTTAAAATAGAAGCTAGGAATGTCCTGGGACAGTTTTTAATCCATGCCCTGGGACAGTTTTTAATCCAGCAATTTAAATATCTGCAGAGAACATCCTGTGAGCTGCCCCTTGGCTGTGAAAATGCTAATTCGTCAAGTGGGCTGCCAAGTGCCACCGTAGCTCTCACTTCCACATAGGAGAGGAGCCCAGAGCTTCGGATGGCTGGCTCCTCTCTCCTCTTCCCCTTCCTCTTCTGTCTCACTTCTCTTTCACATCCCAGAGTGAGTCCTGAAAGCAAACCCCACCCTCTCCATCTCCTTTCAACTTTGTGTGGTAAGATTACACCTTTATTTTTTTTTAATGCCTCATAAACAGGAAAAAGTGGGGCATGGTCGGGCACGCCTTTAATCCCAGCGCTCGGGAGGCAGAGACAGGCAGATCTCAGCGAGTTCAAGGCCAGCCTGGTCTACAAAGTGAGTCCACAACAGCCAAGGCTACACAGAGAAGAACCCCTGTTTCAAAAGAACAACAAGAACAACAACAAAGAAATAAAAATAAACAGGAAAAAGAATGAACACAGGACCTAAGGGTTCACCCAAAAGTCATCGTCCTGCGGTTCTGAGGTCCTCTCATGTGTACACAGAGGACATGCCTTGCCCTCCCACCCACCTCCACCACCTTCTAGCAAAGCTCCTGTGTCCAGCCCAGGCTCCAAGGAAGCAGATTGCTGGGGGAGCAGTGGTGACCACCTATGATCCACCCACCATGAGGAAACACATTTTGTGGTCAAGAGAGCCTTTAGGCTCCCCCTAAAGAGCCCACAGGTTCTTCCATCTGGTGAAATCATAGTAACGAGTGAAGTCCTTCTCCAAGTGACACAAGCACCCAGCAGGGACCTGCACTCCACCTTAAACCTAAAAGTGGAAAGCTTGGTAATGACCAGCCCCTACCTGGACTCCAGTGAATGCCTTGTTCATGAACCTCACAGAGAAAACAGAAATGCAGTAGGGATTTGAGAGCTAAAGAAAGTTTGTTTTTCCAGTGGCTTCCCCTCTCTGCTTCATCCATCCACTTGTGACTAGCACTGGATCATTCTAACGCACACACCACGTTACTCTGTCTCAGCACCAACTCTAGCACCTGGGGAACGCCATATAAAGTACAGCCCTGTTTAAAGGATCTCTCTTCTCAGAATCAGCCAGGGAAGGAGAAAGTCACCCACCTCCAAGACTCCAGCACTAGGCTAGAAGCAGAGGTACGGGCAAGAGAAGGAATCGGGGGAAACTAAACCTGGGTCCTACTGCCAGTCCCATCAGTGGGAAGCATAACCCTTAGTTTGGATGTATCCTTCGGGATCTATGGAGTCCCATCCCTGCCCCACAGAGATACTGCTACCCCCAGCCATGATCCCAAGTCTCAGCCTTCCAATGAATTCTACTTCTGAGGCTGGAAGGAGGAGCCTCACCTAGCAACAGGAAAAGCCTGTCCCATGATGTAATCAGTTTTCATCTCCAGTGCCATTTACCAAAAATTAGTATTCTGCAACGCAGTCTGTTATGGTATTATCTTTTTCTCTCTTTCTTCCAAGCCTTGTTACATACATGTGTAAATTCTCTTCAAAAAGAGAATTTAGCAATTGAGTCCCTGCCTCACCAAGAACAACAGTATACCTGAGGTGAGAGTTTAGCGCCTATGAGTATTTGGTATGAGGGGATCCATCCAACCCTCATATCAAACCTCTGAGAAAGATTCTCTTATTGTCTTTATCTTACACACAAGGACACTGAGACACCGGCCATTAAAGGGCTTAGCAAGGCCTGAGTTTTTGTGTAACAAATCTCAATCTCAAACCCTGAGCACACAGGTTTGCTTAAGACTCAACCACTGTGTTCTCAAGACTCCCCATAATAGATGCTGGGTCAGTCCCATTACACAGTGGACTTCAGCGCTGATTTAGTGTTACCAGGACTGTGTGGGTGCAGAAACAGGGCTCTGTTCCTCACCTTATCCCTGCCCCCTTGAGTATCTACTAGCACAGAGCATGACTAAGCATTTCCTTACGGTGCTTTGGGAAACAACCATAGAGAACAGAGAGAGGAGAGGCAAGCTAATCACAGCACGTTCCCTCATTATATTACATGCAGACAAGAGAAACTGTTGACTTTTAACATTTGTGGCATGGTGCCAAGGACTGCACATTTTGTGTTTTTTAAGGGTTTTTTTTTTTTTTAGTCATTTTTTTAAAAAATCATGATTTGTCTTTCAGGATCCTTTTAAAGATTAGAGAAATATGAGGGTGCTTTATGAAATATTTTATATCTAATTGAGAACCTTGTATCTCACTGGTGTGACCATGATGACAGTGCTGTGACCGCGACTCGATGGCAGTGCTATTACCCACACCCGTATCAGTCAGCATTTATTTCCCAACTGGCAACCATACACTCAGGAGCGTAAAAACTAGGACCTTCAAGATCTCAACAGTGCACCTCAGCAAACCTTGGAGCCCTACCCCATGGATGGGGGTCAGCTGGCCAAGCCCTAAGCCTTAGGTTGTATTTATAACCTCTCTGTATTCCTGGAAAGTTTCCAGTGTTCTTTACATGGATGGTTGCAGAAGCCCAAGGAAACAAATCCGACAATGAAGCACTTGCAGATCTCTTAACCCTCCCTTGACCAAAGTCAGATGAATTCCAGCTTCAGTGACAGAGTATGCCACCTCTGTTCAACTGGGAGGAAGATAGAGTTACAAGACATGGAGTGTGGATATGCAATTCTACACACTAAAGTAGTAGAGACAGGGAATAACCCAATCCAGCTCACTAACTTCTCTGCTCCATGTTTGATTTTCTCCCCAGGGCCCTCTTCAGCTACCACATCTCAAAAACAAAAACATTAAGACTTTAAATATACAGCCGGGCGTGGTGGCACACGCCTTTAATCCTAGTACTTGGGAGGCAGAGGCAGGTGGATCTCTGTGAGTTCAAGGCCAGCCTGGTCTACAAAGTGAGTCCAGGACAGCCAGAGATACACAGAGAAACCCTGTCTCAAAAAAACAAACAAACAAAAAAAAAAAAAAGACTTTAAAGTATATATATACTGAAAGGACATCAGCAAAATACAGAGCATTGGGTGGACCAGGAGTTTGGACACATTTCAGAGGCTCAGAACACTGACTATGGTTTAGCAAAATCAGAACTGGACTTTTAGCAAAATAGCAGTGTAATTGTGGCACAGAAAGAGAAGGGAGAGGAGTCGGAGTGAAGAAATGGGGAGCCGGTAGACTATCCTGCATTTAAAAATGGAGGCTAAGAGCTAGATGCAGAAGGAGACATTCAAAAATATCCTTTGAAAAAGAAAGATTTTTAATGGGGCATAGTAACCCTGGGTCAGCATATTACCAATTACAAGAAAAACCAACAGGTGTTGGGGGGCAGGTGTTCTGTTCTTTTTCTGTAAATAACCAAGGAAAATGGAATAAAAGGAGGGGAGCTCAGATAGCTCTCCTGCCAAGATATTATATTCTGTGATGTAAACCAAATTTTTTATTATGCAAATAAGATTCCTATAAATATTTTATACATGTGACCCGGAACAATGACTATTTATTATCCTGCCACTGAGGAATAAACATGTTTGCCATATTAATATATATCCTTTAGATCATGGATAATATATGTATGGTTAGTAATGACAAAATGGATAATATAGATCCATTAAAATATATATCCTTTCTATATGTATTTCTTAAATTAAAATCCTGCTGTATATACCTTAAGCAGACAGTTGCTTTTCTGCTTACCAAAAATAACATTTGAGTGTTTATTAGCACTTAATATTTCAACATTCAGTAACCATAGGACATTCCATTTTCATTATGTACCAAATTCAATTTGACAATTCATTGTTAAACATTTGTGGTTTTTCAACATCCCACTGTTCAGAAGAAGGGTGCAATAAACATCCTAGACTGTAAATCTTTGCACACTTTCCCTTATCATTCCTTAGGATCATTTCATAGAAGAAGAATCTGGGAGTCAATTGCTAAAATGACTCCAGAAAAGCTGAAGGGTTGGTCGCCCTGGCATATGTTTTATATATTATCCTAAGAGACTTATGATGACCGTGTCAAACTCAGGAAATAAACAAACATCTAGTGTAGAGAGCTGCGATGTGCCGCGCCCTAAAGATGGCACCGGTTTCCGCCTCCCACCAGCCCGACGGTGAGTGCTCTCGGTGATAAACAAGTCCATATTTGGCTAAGACCGCTGATCTGGCTTGCTTCCGCATACGTGGGCCTCTAAGATAGCACTACGTGTCTTTACTTGATTGGCCTTTCATTTAGTATTTAGCCTGTGGGTTGGGTCTGCCCAGGCATTCGGAAGACTGTTTTCAAGGGACCTGAATAAACTGCTGGAGAAGAGCTTTTGTGAGTTGCGTCATCCTTGCTGGTCGAGGGGGACACGACAAGTGGTGGCCCATACGGGGACCCAAAAAAGACTCAGAACTCCTGCAGTCAGGGGCAGTGCTGGTAAGTTCCTAGGATAAATTAGGACAATAAAGTTTCACGGAGATAGCGAACACAAGGTAAAGATTCACGGATAATAGCGAACATATGGTAAAGATTCGCAGATAATAGCGAACATACGGTAAAGATTCGCGGAGATAGTGAACATACGGTAAAGTTTCGCGGAGATAGCAAACAAAAAGTAAAGTTTCGCGGGGAAGCTGCGAACCGAAAGTAAATTTTTAAACATGGGATTGTCTGAGTCACATCCAATTTTTCTGGCTCTTCAGGAGCTACTTTTAGCTAGGAATTTGAAGATTAAGAAGTCTACCCTAGAAAGATTTTTGAATGAATGTGATTCCGTGGCTCCGTGGTTTGCGGTGTCCGGGAATCTTACGGTATCCTGCTGGGACAAATTAGGCAGGGACTTGGATTTTGCTTGGGAGCAAGGGACTCTGAAGCATGGAGTAAGACCAATTTGGAAAATGGTGAGGAGTTGTTTAGAAGATCAGAGATGTTGTAATGCAATCAAAGAGGGAGAATCAGCCTTGGAACTGCTGCAAGGGGAAAGATCTGAGCAGGTAGACAGTGAAAAGGGAAGTAACAAAGGCGAAAGATTTGAGCAGGCAGACAGTGAAAAGGGAGGCAAAAAGAAGGTTCCTCTCTATCCTGATCTTAGAGATTTTAGAGATTTTGAGGACTCAGAGAGCACGGATTCTGAAGGAGAGCTACATGCTCTAATAGAACAGTTGGAGAGGACTGTTATTAGAAAAAAAGGAAAAGAAAAGGGTAAAAGAGAAGGACACGTCGGCGGCAGTCGGTGTGGGTGGAGCCGTTGCTGCAGCGCCTTCAGCCACGCTGGCGGCAGCTGGTGTAAGTAAAGCCGTTGCCGCGGCGCCTTCAACTCCTCCTCCATATCCAGAAGCCACTCAGATAGATCAGCCTGTTCAGTCCCTGAAAGTAGGGAGATCTTTCTGCCCGGGGATGTGGACACAAGTAAGAACAGAATTACAGTTTGCCTATCTGGTATACCAAGACCCACAAGGGAACAGGTACGAGGAACCGCTTGATTTTAAGGTGGTTAAGTCCCTTGCAGAGTCGGTTCGTACCTATGGTACTACTGCTTCTTTTACAATGGCTCAAGTGGAAGCATTAAGCAGACATTGTATGACTCCGAGTGATTGGAGTGGCCTGGTCCGCGCCTGCTTAAGTCCAGGGCAATACTTAGACTGGAAAGCTTTCTTGATTGAGTATGCCACTGAGCAAGCAGCCAATAATCAGAGAGATGGAAATCCAGCCTGGGATAGAGATATGCTGCTTGGGCAGGGTAGATTTGCCAACCAGCAGATAGGATATCCTATTCAGGTTTATGAATAAATAAACAAGATAGCTATCAAGGCTTGGAGATCTCTTCCTAATAAAGGGGAGGTGAGTGGGAACTTAACTAAGATTCTACAGGGCCCCATGGAACCCTTTTCAGACTTTGTGGCACGAATGGTGGAAGTGGCAGGGAAGATTTTTGGTGACCCGGATGCTGCCTTGCCACTAATAAAACAGTTGACCCCAACAACAGACATGGTATGCAAAACAAGGTCATGGTTATCAGAAAATAAAACAAACTGATCCCTGAGAGCTGGAAAATAAATGTGTGTGAGTGTGTGTGTGCGTGTGAGAGAGAGAGAGAGAGAGAGAGAACATAAGGAGATCAGGAATCATCTAAAATGAAGAATTGAAGCTGTGAGTTCATATAGGCCCAAGTACCTGGAGTTAAGTCATATATGACAGGATTAAAGAAAGAAGGAGTGAGAGAAATGGGGAGACTCTCTCTGAAGTTTACAACTGAATTTTTATGGGAGCCTGTGTGTGAGGAAAACACCTGAAGCAGAAGAAGGTTTGTAGAAGGAAAGAGAGTCCACACAAGACTAGGAACAGTTCAGAGTTGTGATAACTTCATAGTTCATATGGATTTGTTCCAACTGTAGAGCAAAATTAACCCTAGCTAGACATTATCCAACTCCAATCTAAAGAAAAATAAATACTCTTAGACATAAGAAGACCTGAAAGACCAAGCATTTTCAGAACGGGCATGGCTCAGAAAAAAGTGAGAAAGAATGCATTTGATGGAAGTCATAGAACTGTGGATGTAAACCAAATCTTTTGAAATGGCCCAGATAATAATTAAAAAGGCTCACAATTACCAAGTTTTTACATTTCTGGCGCTGTCCATTCCATTCCATAGATGGAGATTTACACTTTTTTTTCCCTTAGGAACTCCCGTTAGCAGTTACTGTGTTGATTTATTGCTGATCTTTTTTACAGCTTTGTTATAGTGGAAGCATTGTTATTTTATTTACCTGTTTTTCTCTCTTCCTTTTGTTCATCCTCCTTGCTATTTAAAAATGTACAATTCAATGTTTTTAGGATAATCAGAGTGCATAATCACCCCTGCAACTGGATCTAAAACATTTTCATCATCTCGCAAGGAAGTCCATACCCATGAGCGCCCCTCTCGTTCTCTGAAAGCTTCCCAAGACCCAGAATAAAAGGTTAGTGGACAGTGTTGAGAAAGGGTCTAAAAAAGAATCCAGAGTCAACTTTAAAAACAAAACAAAACAATGAAACTGCTTTAAATAATGCACTGTAAACCTGAAAAGAGAGAGAAATAAACAGAAAAGAATGAAAAAAAGATAACAAATGTCTCAAAACAGACAAAAACTGCAAACCCATTCAAGAACTCCAAGCCCAAAAAACTCAACAAAAGACACATGAAAACAAATTAAACCAGTGAAAAGGAGAAGAATCTTAAGAAGGTCTAGAGAAGAAATGGCAGAAGAGAGGTAAAGACAGCCATGTTCTAGTCAAGCGGAGAACTCAAGCAAGAGAGCAGAAACAGATTTGAATATTTTAAAAAATCAACTTATAATTTTATACCCAACAAAACACTCTTCTAATGAAGGTGAATAAAACTAATAATAATGTAATCCAGGAATTCCTTAGATTTTTCTTAGATGTGTATCAAAGAGAACAAAAAAAAAAAAAAAAAAAAAAAACAAAGTAACTCAAAATTTGGACGTAGATGTTCACAGCAGCATTATCACTACTGACAAAACAGAAGCGCCCCAAGTGAGTAACTGAGTAACAAACAAAATCTGGCATACTCGGACCACGAAATACTGTTCAGTCCCAGAGAGAAATGAAGAGTTAATGTATATGGCAGTATAGATGCATCTCAGAAACAGAAAGCTAAGCTGAGGAAGCCAGTTACAAAAGATAATATTGGAAAAGAGATTGTGTTGTACAATTTTGTTTACATGAAGAGGAAGACAATACAAGCAGGCTATAAATATGTGGCTTCCTAGGGCTTGGGAAGCTTTCAGAGGATGAGAGGGGTGCTAATGGCATGGAGTTTCTTTGGGGGGTGATGCAAATGTTTTAGATCCAGTTGCAGGGGTGATTACGCACTCTGACTATCCCCAAAACACAGAATTGTACATTTTTAAATAGCAAGGAGGAGGAACAAAAAAAAGAGAGAGCAAAAGTGAGTTACATAGCAGATGAAACATACTTCATTAAATTTGTAAAACAGGTAAAAAAAATAACAATGCTTCAGCTATAACAAAGCTGTAAAAAAGATCAGCAATAGATCAATGCAGTAACTGCTAAAGGGGTTCTTGAGGAAAAAAAGTGTAAATCTCCATCTATGGAATGGAATGGACAGTGCCAGGAATGTAACAACTTGGGTAATTGTGAGCCTTTTTAATTATTATCTAGGCTATTTCAAAAGATGATTTACTATACCTTTTATATTTATTTATTGAGAAAAGTGGGCCAGATAGAAGAGGGTCTTCTTTTTCTGGGATTTCCTATAAATAGAATCGCACAAGACAATCTTTCTTTCCAATATGATCTTTTGTAAGTGGCTCCTTTAGTTTATCTTCCTGCTTCTGAGATTCTTCATGCAGTACTGTGACCCTGAGCTCTATTTCCTCTGTAACTGAATAGCATTTCGTACTATGGATCCATGTGCCATAGTGCAGGGGTGGGGATTAGGGGACAGCTGGCAGGGGCTGGTTCTCTCCTTCCACTCTGTGGTTCCCACAGATCACACTCAGGTTGTGGAACTTGGTGACAAGTGCCTTTATCCAATGAGCCAACTCACCAGCTCAGGATCCACTACTGAATAAAACGGTAGGCAAATGTGTGGGGTTTATAAAAATATTCCTATAATAGTGTGGAGGCCAGAGGGAGAGAAGCTGGAGTATGCTGTGGTGGGGTTGGTACATGTAATGAAGTGTCAAACTGTTGATGGAAGCTGGTGCTCAGGTGAGAGACCATGTGCACTATAAAAACCAAAATAAGTACATATGTGCATTCACATGTATACACACACACACACACACACACACACACACACACACACACAAGGGGTGAGAGGATTTTAAATAAAAAGCCAACAAAGAAAGTAGAAAGAGAACCATAAAAAAAACTGCAGCAAAATGAAGCAAGAAAAAGAAAAGACCTATAAAAAGTAAATAAGTAAGATCAGAATGGTGGTTCACACTTAAAATCCTGATACTTAGTGAGCAGAGGGAAGGGTATCAGGTGTAATTGGAACATGGACTACATAGTGAGACCCTATATCAAACCATGAGAAAGGAAGAAGGGGAGGGAGGGAGAGATGGAGGGAGGAGGAGGGAGGGAGGGAGAGAAGATAGAGAGAAAGGGAGGGTAAAGGAGGGAGCTTAAACAAAAGAAAATTAAGAAATTTGTCAAATAAACAAGAAAATAATGAACAAATGAAAGCTTAAAGTCAAACTGTACAAATAACTCCATTAAATAAAAATGATGTAAATATGCTAATTAAAGGTCAGGATTGTCTGGTTGGAGAAGGAAGAAAGGAAGGAGATAAAGGAAAGGAAAGGGGGAAAGGGGAGTAGACACAGAAACCCACTGTAAATATGAAACCAAATTATAAGTAAAAAGATACTATTAGTACATGTTATGCTCAAAAAGAAAAGGAAAACCAGAGCTTCTATTTTTATCATCAAAATGATTTGGGTAACCAGCCCTTCAGGGAGGGTAAGGTTCAGAGAGAGAGTAGTTTCGGGGTTTTTGCTTTGTTTTGTTTTGTTTTTTAAATAAAGGTTACCATATTTGGGAATCACGTACAAGCCAAAAGGGGAGAGACTGGACTGTTTTCAGCAAGTCTAGTTGGAAAAGAAAGGTGACTTTTGAAGACCAAACATAGCTGGTGTGGTCCTCTCACTGAGGTTCCAGCCAACAGCCATTGTCATCTGCAGCACACAAGAGTGGACAAGACCAGTCCTTGGCTCGTGGAGCGCTTGACACTGAGTGCGTCATAAATACACCGTCACTGCCAAACACATGTGTTCTTCCCCCCTGTGCTGCCTAACAGAAGCATTTGGGAAGATAGAGTTTGAACTGAGAAAATGCCCCCACTGGATTGACTTGGGCTGCATTTTCTTGATTGGTGATTGATGTGGGACAGTTCACCATGGGTGGTGCCACCTTTGGGCTGTTGGTCTTAGGTGCCATAAGAAAGCAAACTGAGCAAGCAAGGAGGAACCAGCCAGTAAGCAACATTCCTTGTGGACTCTGCATCGACTTCTGCCTCCAGGATTCTGCCTTTTAGTTCTTGCCTTGACTTCCTTTGAGGATGTGATGTGTAAACAAAATAAACCCTTTCCTCCCCAAGTCGATTTTGTCGTGATGTCTTATTACAGCAATATGCACTCGTAAGATACCTACCGTGCCCTGCCCTCAGCACAGATTCACAAAGTTATTGCTTTAAGACACTGATCTTTGGGGTGGTTTGTGACACTACCATAGATAACTCCAGCAATGGCCTTCACTCCCATCCCCAATAATTTATACAGCATAGATCTATAGCACACAGTCCAAATCATGGTAAGGAAATGTTTGAATAAGTGGAAAAATGGAGGCAAAAAAAAAAAAAGGCTGAAGTAATTGTCCCTTGGTGTTTCCTGACCAAGTTTATTAAATAATTAAAACTGGAATTTTTTGTAATGTTCTCTAACTCTCTTCTTTTAAACACCAGGCTACATACCATAGGGTGGTAAGACTGCCTGGGTTTAAATCTAGGGGA
Source organism: Lophiomys imhausi (assembly GCA_907164525.1). Lineage (NCBI taxonomy): Eukaryota > Metazoa > Chordata > Mammalia > Rodentia > Muridae > Lophiomys > Lophiomys imhausi. The sequence goes on along the minus strand of CAJQZJ010037361.1, from coordinate 3,602,260 downwards.
TAGCTTCTTGCTCTGGGAACAAGGAACTTACTCCTGATACCAAACAGTGGATACATTAAAGAATCACCAATGCACAAGTTATTGTCACAGCTCCCAGCTCCTAGCAAATAAATGTTACAGGTAGTGTTAACACAGTTACTTTTGTACTTTAGACACCAGAGCCAGTGTCCTGGGCTTGTGACCTGTGCATTCGTTTACTCTAATGATTCTACCATGAACATCTGTCACCACCCCTTGCCACCTCATTCACAGCTGTTATGTCTGACACCCTTAGTTAACACAGAAACCTTAGTGGAGACAAAGTCAGGTGCATTCGGCAAGACTTAAGATGAGTTTAAGATGAGCATATTATCTGGACAGCACAGTGCACAAAAGCTCTACAGCCCCGGCCCATCATTTTTTGTTTTCAAATGGGAACTTGCTGCAAATGTAGAAACCAAGAGCTGGCATTCTAAAGAACACACTCTCTTCCTTACTGGCTTAGTTAGCTTTTATTTCTGTGAAGAGACACCATAGCCATGGCAACTCTTTATAAAGGAAAACATTTAATTGGGATGTGTTGAGTGAAATGTTAATATTTGTAATTGATACTTACGATTATTAGGGTGACAGAGTTATCCCTTAGACCACTTATCCATAATCTCACAGACACCTGATGATTGTATCAAGCCTTAGCCTGGATTATGCAATCTTAGCCCATCTAAGCTAGCTTTTAATGCTATTCCCCAAATAAAACCCATATATATATATACATATATGTATATATATATTATATGTTTTCAGTGAGTCTAATTGGAAAAGAAAGGTGACTTTTGAAGACCAAACATAGGTGGTATGGTCCTCTCACTGAGGTTCCAGCCAACAGCCATTGTCACCTGTGGCACACAAGAGTGGACAAGAGCAGTCCTTGACTTGTGGAGTGCTTCACATATATATATATATATATATATATATATATATATATATATATGTTCCCCTGGGCTGTTATTCTCCACACTATGCCAATGATCCAGGCCACATGGAATGATGTTCTTCTATCTAAACCATGGCATGTCTTCTCCTTCCTCTCCCTGGCTTCTTCCTCCCATGATCCTCTCTGCTCCAAAAGCCCATCAACCTGTTCCCTGTCTACCTCTCTTCTACCCAAACCAGACTGCAGCATTTATTCAACCAATCAACTTTAAATTAAGTAGAGCAAGGTTTCAAAGACAGACATGACAACCAAATCATGGGGCCAGTAATTAGCAATAGAACACAAGCAGCCTTCAGATGATCATCCCAACAGGGGCTGGCTTACAGTTTCAGAGGTTTAGTCCATTATTATCATGGAGGGAAGCAAGGCAGCATGCAGGAAACATGGTGCTGGAGAAGGAGCTGAGAGTTCGAACTCTCATCTTATCTGAAGGCAGCAGGAGACTGTGTGCAACACTAGGTGTAGCTTGAGCATTGAAGTAGCATGAATTATTAATAATGATAATTGATTACATATGATTCCTAGGACGATGATGATGGTATTCCTTAGCTCACAATTTGTAATCACACAAAAACCTGTTGGATTTTAGTAAACTTCATGTCTGGAACTGGGCAATCTTAACCCACTAAAATAACCTACCTCCCCAGATAAAACCCCATAGTACTTGCATATATGCTCCATGTGAGCTCATCTCCTGAGCAGGTTGCTCTCAGCTATCTGTATTTTTCCTCCTTCTTAACTCATTGTGTCTGCCTTCCTCTCCTCTCCTCCTGTTTCTCTGTCTCCCTCATGGAAGAAGAGGAGGAAGGAGGGCAGTGCCCATGGGCTAGGTGGATCAGAAGGATCGGCACGACATGGAGAGAAACAGCCAATGGAGCATGACCAAGTGATTTGGGGTTTTGGCTGGGAAGTAGAAAGCGAGTTTAGGGGGTTAAGATCTGCACCGCACCAGTGCTTAAGGCATATTAAAATCTAACAGTTTTCCTTGTGTTTATTTATAAGTAGTGGGTTAGGAATAGCTCTGCTACCCTAATAATCTGAAGAAAATGGCTAATTAAATTATTTACCAGTATTTATATTACTGTTAATTGATCGGCAGTTTTAATCCTTAAACCTACCATTATAAATGAGCACACAGACACCTGATAAATTTTAGCAAGTCTTGGCCTTGATTGCGCAATCTTTTTTTTTAATTTTGTTTTTTAAACCAATACAAATGGGTTATCTTTATTTTCAGGGGAGACCATATTCTCTCTTGTTTAATCACTATTAAAAAACATTTCTTTCTTTCTTTTTTTAAGTTTTTGTCATGCCTATATAGCTACCTAGCTGGCCTTAACTTTAATTGTAAAATAGAAGGGAATATCTTATCTGATCAAAAATAATCTAAGTTAGCATACTTGCTAATATGTCATACAAATAGAATCTTAGCCTCAACATCTTTACTAATTCAAAATTTCTTTTTTGGCATTTTATTTTATTTTTAAATTTATTTTTTATTTCTTCAAGTTACATCTCAATCGCAATCCCCTCCCTACTCTCACCTCCTGTCCCACCCTCCCACCCTTTTCCCCCTCAACCCACCCATACCCTACCTTTTTTTTAAGTTTAAGGTATATCTTTTTCCTCCATCAGCTCCCCCTTTCACTCCAACAAATGGCTCTTTCTCTTATAACAATAAATACAATACAAAACAACAGAAATAATTAGGCCACAATTATGAGAGTTATATGGCTTAGCCTATGTTCCCAATGTCCAATCCATATGTATTTAGCACCTGACATTAATATTCTACTATCTAACCATCACCATGAATTTAAAGTTCTGTATCCAACTCAGCTTTCATCCTAACTTGCATCACAATTTTTAAAACATCTTCTTAGATCCAGAACAACCTCTTAATTCCTAAAAAACTCAAAAGTTAACTATGAGATTCTAGCTATCTAGTCTTCAACCACCTCAGAGACCTGGGAGGGATAAATATATCTGGCTATACAGGAATTGCAGGGCCAGTAGCTTCCAAAACTAAGAAATGACATACCAGTAGCTGCCTGGACAGTTCTCAATTTCTCTCCATACATTACAGCATCAATCTTCAGCCATTTGGCCCTGTTTCTCTGACAGACATTGGTTGTAAAGCAGGAATTATGAAGGACTTGCCTACCCTGTCTTGGCAGAGCTAGGCTGTCGACTTACCTGCTTCCAAGTTTTGTCCTGTTTGGGCAGCATTCTGTCTACAGTTGAAGCAAGGGATTTTTCTTGCCAAGAGATAGGCTTGCCACTAATTCAACCATCTCCAACTGGAGATTCTTCGATGCTCATCTTCTACTTGGAGTAGAATAGAGGGTGCTGTCAGGAGCTGACATGTCTCGATATCAAAAAAATCTTAAGTTAAGAAAACATCTTTGAATGCCATATTCTGCAGATCTCTTGAGGTTTTTTGAAGACCACCTATCTATCTCTTATATTTGGATAAGCAAATGTTGCTTGTCTCTTAGCTGCTTGATTTCTGATTAGCTTAGAAAATAACTGTGATAGACTGTCCTAGTACCTAACAAAATGACATGCTTGAATGACTATTAGTTTGCATTTCTTAATTATCCTAAACAGTTTATGACAGTTGGTAGCAAAAGACCAAAACTTCACATTTCATTTTTAAGCATTACCTAGGTACAATACCTTAAAAAGAGTTAACCTTAATTTTGTATCGGTATACAAAGATCAATACCAATGTGGCCAAATATAAATTTTGTATCAATATACAAAGATCAATACCCATGTGGCCAAATATAATCTTAATTTTGTGTCAATATACAAAGGTACAAGGGTATATTCAATAATCTGTCCTTTTTTCTTGATCATTCCTATATTATGTCTATGTCCCATTTTTTCTCAAGTCTTTTCACCCCTACATAGGAAAGAGGGATACAGAAAAGAAAAAGAGAGAAGTCCCTGGATCTAACCTCCAAAACCTATTTAACAAGACCATTTAACAGCTTGTAGTTTCTCCCCCTAAATAAAAAGAAGTACCTATAACCCATTGTTCTGCCCACCTTCTGGAGATGGGACATCACTCTCTTAAAATGACTTCCTGCTGCTGATTTGGGACATAGTAAACCTGTTTGGGGACCAAATAAAAATTGAAAAAAAAATGGTTAAGAATGCTAATAGAATCATTTGATGTTCAGTCCTTTTGTTCTCAGCTATTTAAATTTCCTAAGAAGTTTGTAGACAGAAGCTGATGATTGTGCAATCTTAACCCATCTAAGCTAGCTCATAATTCTATTCCCCAAATATAACCCCATATAATATACATTCACTCCCTTGGACTGTTATTCTCCATGCTATGTTGATGTTCCAGGCCACGTGGAATGATCTTCTTTTATCTACCCCATCGTGTGTCTCCTTCTTCCTCCCTTGGCTTCTTCTCTCCTCTTCTGGAGGCTTCTTCTTTCTTCTTCTCCTGGAGGTTTCTTCTTTTTCTTCTGGTAGCTTCTTCTACTCAAGATCCTCTCTGCTTCAAAAGTCCAAACACCTTAGTCCCACCTACCTCTGTCTTTGTCTAATCTCAGGCCTCAGCATTTATTTAACCAATCAGAGACAAGCAAGCTAACATAGCATTACTTGTTGTGCAGCAAGCAAGCTTCTGGGAGCAGGTTAATTAACATTTAGAATGCATAACATCACCCCATCAGTAATAAATTATGATTTTTAATAATTCATGCTTAGGAGACCTCAAAGCCCACCCCCACAGTGACACACTTTCAACAATGCCACTCCTACTCCAACAAGGCCACACCTCCTAATAGTGCCACTCCCTATAGGCTAAACATTCAAACACATGAATCTATGGGGGCCATACCTATTCAAACCACTACATTCACCTAGGGTTGCTTCCTTGTATCAGTCAATTTGTTACTCTATGAGTGCGTATGAGAACATTTCAAAGGTAAGGTGATCTGACCCACACATACATCATTAATCCCCAGCACTGAGAGGCAAAGGCAGGTGGATCTGTGTGAGGTTGAGGTTGGCCTTCTCTGTGTGGAGAGTTCCATGTCAGACAGGGTTACATAACCCAACCCTGTATCAAAAAGAAAGAAAGAGAGAGAGAGAAAGAAGGAAGGAAGGAAGGAAGGAAGGAAGGAAGGAAGGAAGGAAGGAAGGAAGGAAGGAAGGAAGGAAGAAAGGGAAGGAAGAAAAAGAAACCAAAGATGAGTCTATGATCATTTATTCTTCCAAACTTTTCTTGCTCACTGGTCAGCCCAAGGGGTGTGGAGGCAGGATCTGCTCATGCCAAGAAGGTTTTGTTCCGTGGAGTTCCATTGCTCCAGAAAGAACAGAATACACATACATTTAGACGAAGTGTGAAATATAATACGTGTAATTTTAGTGCCTCTGCGTGTGAAACAAATGCTCTTGTATTTGCATTTATAATTAGCATTGCACCACATAAAGATGAGCTCTACGATTCATGCCAGCAACTGAAAGTCTTAAATCTTTCTTTATTTAGAATGCCATTAAATGGTATTTTTAAAAAAGCATTGTGACAAATCAAGGGAAAGGCTGGTGAACAAAGGAGAAAACTTGATACCTTTGTATCTACCCTGGAAGATATGGTTCTTCTACTTTTTGAACAAAGAGACCTATGTTTTGTTTTGCCCTAGATCCCATACATTATGTAGCTGGCCCCGAGAAATGAAGTTTATTTTTTAATGATAAAATAATTGTTGTAACTATAATTCTTGGGAAACTACACATTTAGGGAATGTGTTATATTAATAGTTGCTGCTACAGAAATGAGAAGTTACAGAGTAGAGAACTTCAGACTCACTTAAGACAGTTTCCTGTGAGATTTCTTCTAATATGGAGGGGATTTAAAGAGGTACGTGAGCTGGGCGTGGTAGCACACACCTTTAATCCCAGCACTCAGGAGGTAAAGACAGGCAAGTCTCTGTGAGTTGGAGGCCAGCCTGGTCTACAAAGCAAGTTCCAGGCCAGCCAGAGTTACATAATGAGACCTGTCTCAAAAAATTAATCAATCAATCAATCAATTAATTAATTAAAAATTTAAAGCTACAAGTATATGACCATGGCATCTGAATGTCACCTAGTGTGCCATGAATGATGGCTCACACAAGTTAGTCCAAGTGCTTCAAAGGCAGAAACAGGCAGATCTTTGGGCCTGCTGGCCAGCCAGCCTACCCTACTCAGTGAGCTCTAGGTCCTAGCAAGAGACTTTGTGTCAAAATTAAAAAGTATGAAAAACACCAAGGTGTGCAACTACCAAGGAAATACATGCAAGGTTGACTACAAGGGTATGCAACACACAAGCATTTGCACACACAGGGACACACACACACACACACACACACACACACACACACACACACTCACACACATCATGTATCAAATCTGGTGTCTGAATGCATCTGTCTTTTGCTTAGAAGTCTTTCTACTGCCACTGCCACCATCTGCAGTGAGACCAAGCTTTTTAGCGTTTCATCTGCCATTACATGAAGCAAAGCAGAAAACCATTCCAACTTAGCAACTGTCTCCTTTGTGCCTTGCTTCCTCTCTCTGTGGGTGCTACTTCCTCTCTGCTATGTATTCCCTCTCGTGACAGCTTTGTCATCTGCCTCTCTGTGTAATGCAATCCATATTCCCAAAATAATGTACCACTTTCATCCAGTTCTTATCATAAAACACTGAAGGAAATGTCTATAATTATGATGCTATGCTTCAAAATCCTGACAGATAGAAATCATCAAGAGCGGAGAGCCTAGAAATCAGGTGCTACACAGAGAACATCAATCCCCAAACTCAACACAGCTATAATCTGCTTCCCTCAAGTTAAAAATCAGAAGGTGTTTCATCAAATCAAGTAAGTGCACCCAGTAGTTTGGCTGTAGAATTAAGCCATGTATATAAATACCTTGATTCCTTATTGAGAGTTCTTCTACTGCATCCCAATAAAACACTATTTGTGATAGGACTCCTAAGGCTAATATTTCCAAAGGAGAGTCCAGGTCACTGAAAGGAAAGTTCTGGAGTCTTCCTCTAACTGAATTTTAAATGAAGCAGATCATTCTATCAAAAGAAGTTCGAACTATCACGATGAGCCACAGAAAGCATCACTTAGGAGAACTGGGCATAGCAACACATGCCTGTAATTCCAACACTGAGAAATGAAGACCAGGAATTCAAGGTCATCCTTGGCTACATAGCAAGTTCTAGACTAGATAGATAGATAGATAGATAGATAGATAGATAGATAGATAGATGGATAGATAGATGAATAAGTAAGCAAAAATAGAAAGAAAGAAAGATAGAAAGAAAGAAAGAAAGAAAGAAAGAAAGAAAGAAAGAAAGAAAGAAAGAAAGAA
>CAJQZJ010037361.1:3548309-3594891 GCA_907164525.1 Lophiomys imhausi | reverse complement strand
GAAAGAAAGAAAGAAAGAAAGAAAGAAAGAAAGAAAGAAAGAAAGAAGGAAAGAAAGAAAGAAAGAAAGAAGTAATGGGGTTGGAGAGTTGGCTCAGTAGTTAAGGCTCAATTCCCAGCATAAAAACACTGACATGGCAAACATCTGTAACTGCAGTTCCAGAAGATCTAATGGCCTCTTCTGATCTCTCTTGGCACCAGGCATGCATGTGGAGCACAGACATATATATGGGCCAAACACTCATACCCATAAAATAAACCATCACTTTGGGTCTTAGTTCATCCTCTGACCTCTCAACATAGCCCTCTGTTATCTTTCCTACAGGCATAACATCTCATTGCCCTCTGTGACCAAGACCCTCATGAGGAAAGGCCTGTGGACATTCTACTCCTGATGTAGGGGAGGGCCATCATGCCCTCATCCGGGGTCCTAACCACTCACTCAGTCCTGACACCTCCTCTTCAAGTTGTGCATAATCTTCCCCAGTTGCAGGCGTCCCTGGGGTAGCTGGAGTCCATAGGTTGGCCAGGGTAGGGATTCCGATGATTTGACTCTTATGAGCTGTCACCATGCTGGAGTGAATATATTTTTGGTGATACAGCTGCCTGACAGTCATCCATACTCTTGTAAGTAACCTCAGCAGACTCTAGCTGGATGTGGGTAGAATCCTTTCTTTGGTGCATTGGTTCCATATCTGTGGGGAATAGGCATTTCTTTGCATCACCCAGGAAAAGTAGCACATGTCAGAACTGTGACGATTCAGGATAATCTTCATTTCGAGCTTTCTAAAATTTACAAGTTATATCAAAACAAACAAGCTCCTTCCTTTGATGTGCTCCTGACATCTTAAATTTAGTTAAGTAGTAAAAAACACACCGTAACAGAGGCCCAGTTATTCCATCTTCTGAGTGGAAAACTGTCCTTCGCTGTGAGTCAGTTCAGCAATGACTAAATGCCATCCAACCTCAGCTAAGAACAAAGGTCCCTGCGTTTGTATTTACAACAGAGTAAGGAAGATAAGCAGAAGGGTGGCCAATAACTAGCTTTTTGCCTCTCTGACCAAATACCTGACAGAGACAAATTGGTGGGGGAGTTATTTACTTTGCTTCACAGCTTTAGAGGTGTCAGTCCACCATGGTAGGTGGGATGTGGTGGGCAGAGCAGTTCACATAACAGTAGCCAGAAAGCAGAAGCAGAGTGCCAGCATATTTCCCTATTATCCCCTTCCATTTGTTCTGTACCTCACAGTCCATGAGATGGTGCCATCCACATTCAAAGTAGATGCTTCCTACTCAGTTAGTCTTTCCTGAGAGTGCCCACACAGACACTCCCAAAAGTGTCCCTCACAATCTCCTAGGTGACTCTAAATCTTTCCTCATTGACTATGAAATCAATTCAGCAAACCTTCCCCTCTTCCTGATTCTTTTGCTTAGATAGTTTCCAACTATTGATAGTCCATTGGATATAAAACCCTGTTCATTGGATATAAATCCCCAGCTGTCTATGATGAGTTTTAACCCTCTCTCATCTCCACTTCCACGGTCAGGAAACCTTTATAGCAAACCTGAATAAAAACTTCTTTATTATTTTAACAGGCATGAGAAATTCTTTTTTGAAAAAATTAATTGGTATGGGTATTTTTTTAATTTTTAAAAATTTTCTTTTGTAGAGTTTTATACTATATTTATATCATTCCACCCTACCCTTTCCACTATCTAACTCTTCTAGTGATGAAATTTCCTGCCCCAACTAGTCCCTCTAAAGTTTAAGACCTCTTCTTTTTAAATTATTATATCTATTTATACATATATTATATATATACAACTTGTACTTATATGTAATATAAAGTATACATAAATAAACATTCCATGTAATATAAACACAACCTGCTGAGTCCATTTAGTGTTGCTCATATGTGTGTGTCTGGGGATTGCACAACCTATCAGGGGGCTTGTCCCTGGAGAAGACTAACTTTTCTTCTCTTAGAAGCTATTAATTACCTGTAGCTCTTCATCTAGGTCTGGGGCCTTGTGAAATTTCCCCAACCACATTGGCATATCAGTTGGTGGTGGCATTGTGCAGATATGGTTTAGGCAGCCATGCGGTTGAGATTTCATGGGTGCAACTCCCACCGACATCCTGGTCCTCCAGCTCTTATCTTTCCACCCTGATCTTCAACAGTGTTCCCTGAGCCTTAGGTTCGGGGTCAGGCTGCAAATGTAACAATCGGAGATGAGAAGATGGTAAGACTGTGGACTCAGAAGAAAAACCTACTACTGCAACTTTCTAGTATAATTCCCAACTGCAAACTAAATTATTTTTCTTTCTTTTTTTTCTAACATTACTTTCAAAATCATCAACTCCTAGGAATTCTTTTATCTCTTAACCAAGATTTAGAGTAGCAATTTTTCAAAAAATTACTAAAGTAATACAATTCATTACCTTGATCAATTGTGAATTAAGAGGCAAATAGTTTCAAATGAATAACTCCTAAAGTTTTGTGCTTTGTGAATGGTTCGCCTTAAAGGCTGAACTGGAATAGACTCAAAATTACCCTTGCAATGCCATTTCGTCTCTGACGATTTGGCATGCTTTCTTGAATGATATGTCAAAAAAAATCACCCGGCTATCCTGAGTGCTCACGGGTTCTGTATTCAAGTGTGGACTGGAAATACCCCTTAAAAATTATATTTGATTATATCTGATTATATATATTTATCCCTCTCAGGTCTCTGAGGTGGTTGAAGAATAGATAGCTAGAGTCTCATAGTTAAATTTTGAGTTGTTTAGGAATCAAGAGGGTGTTCTGGATCTAAGAAGATATTTTTAAAATTGTGAGGCAAGTTAGTATGAAAGCTGAGTTAGATATAGAACTTTAAACTCATGGAGATGGTTAGAGAGTAGAATGTTAAAGTCAGGTGCCAAATACATATGGACTGGACATTGGGAATGTATGCTAAGCCGTCTAACTCTTATAATTGTGGCCTATTTATTCCTGTTGTTTTGTATCGTATTTATAGTTATAAGAAAAAGAACCATTTTTTTGGACTGAAAGGGAGAGCTGTTGGGGGGAAAAAGAAATACCTTAAACTAAAAAAAAAAAAAAAAAGAAGGGAAGAGGATGGGGGGTTGAGGGGGAGGAGGGTGGAAGGGTGGGACTGGAGGGGGGAGTAGGGAGGGGATTGTGATTGAGATGTAACTTGAAGAAATAAAAAATAAATTATTAAAAAAATAAAAAAATAAAAAAAACAATAAATATCCAGTTTTTCCCCCAGCAAAAAAAAAAAATATATATATATATATATATATATATATATTTGTACTAAACATACACAGGCTTTTTCTTGCAAGGTTCGTGAAACAATATATGTCAGTAACTAGTTACAGAGTGTTTACATTGGAATGGTTATTAAAAGTAATCTAGCAGTGATTTCAAATACCCAGGAAGATGTGCATAGGCTATATGTAAATACTGCTCCAGTGCAAACAAAGGAGTTGACTGTGGGGGTTTGAGTACCCATGAGGAGGAGGTTCTGGATGTAAAGGGATAACTGTAATTAGAAAAGCTAGTACCACAGTCCAGAGAGCATCCTAACATCAATGCACTGTTATCAAATGACTACAAAGTTCTTTCCACAAAGCACACACTCCCTGGGAATAAACATGACAGTGATTTCCAATGGCTGGTTCCCCTCTCCAGTCCTAGTGGCATAGGAAAAGGCATCATTTGACCTCCTTGAAATCATGGATCCTAACACCAAGCATGGGTAATGAAATGTGACTTGAAGAAATCAGTTCTCTTCATTCCCTGAAGGACATGAAAACAGGTGCTCCACTCTCAGTTTTCTTTCCAGTCAGCCAAGGAGTGTGCAGGTTCCATATGGTGTGGCTGCAAGACAGTACCTCTGTTAGTTACCCCAGCCCTGTTTCAGTCATGCTCAACACTAGCTCACTGGGCGCTTAAAAATATCCACAATGGTAAAGTTTATTTTTTATCACAATTAGAAACTCAAGCATTATTTTAAAATAGTCAGTAGCTGATAGGTCTGTTCTTACTTGGAAGTAAGAAATTTCAGGACTAATTTTGACAGTTTTAAAGATGCAATCAGGCCAGATATGAATAGCATGTGATTCCTCTAAGCTATTTGTTTAGGTTCTCCACAACTCCCCATACACATTTATTCTCCACTCTGGTCCCCAGAGCTGCTGTGAACTGGGAGTCCCTAACTATATGCAATTCTTCAAGCATCAAAACCACACACAAAAATATCATTTAAATGTGCATTTTGTGATGAGGTAGTTCAAAAAGATGATTAATCTGCCTAAATAAAGCTAAAAAAGACCACCTAATTTGGAGGCCACTGTTCACAGACTGGGACTACAATAGGATCTTCAGAGCTGAAAATAGAGGACGATGTCAGGGGAAGCAGGAAAGAGGACATGAGAAAAAACAGAAAGACACAGATAATACCTTAAACACTGTAATAAGAATGTTATAAAAGGCCAGGGGACACTGTAGGTGGGTCCCCTTTTTGCCCCCACATCCATACTGCCCACTCTAACAAATTCCTGGGAATTTGTTTAAATTACTTTCCTCCCCAGGAGTATGTCACTTCTGAATTTTAAATAAAAGGCACAGAATTACAGGTATCAGGAGAATTGCAAGAATATTTGAGACTCTTAGGGCTTTGTGTAGACCCTTAGATACACATCCAAAAAACACAGCCAAACTCAGCACAACAGCCCCTCCTTCCTCCCACCTCCAGCTTCCTTAGCTTCTGCCTGGGGTAAGAATCCATAGGAACAACTACAGAAGATCTCAGGCTTCAAGGCTCACTAATGGCTTCCCTAGCAAAAATCCTCACTGGAGTGAGGTATGGGGCCCATGTCTGCTCTGAGGTCCACTCTGCCGGCCCTCTCAGGGAGTGCCATTTGAAATCTGTCCATCTCTGAAGACAGCATCTCCTCGCTGGGCAGCTGAGCCTGGGTAAGCAGGACGGTAAAGACAGAAGTGTCCTTTCTCCGGACACATGCAAAGCAGCAGGAAAGGCTTGCCTTCGGGGGGATGGGAGGGGAAGAGGCCACGGAAGCGAGCGGTGAATAAAGAGGTGGCCTGGAGAGCACCAGCTTGGAGACATGTGTCTTTAAGAACACCGTGTACAGGCGTTGCCGAGAGCTGCAGCTAATATCATTACCGCATCAACTCAGACCTCATTTCCCCTAGTGCTTTATTCTGTAATTTGTTCAAACTTTTTTTTTTTTTTTAACAAAAGGAAAGTAATTCCGCATTCAGGAAGCACTATCGATCCAGGCTAATTTGGTCCATAAAGGGCAATTTCAACAGACAGTCAGGTTGCCATGGTAACATCCTGTTTTATTTATAGTAACAAGTTCAAGGTATGGATAGGAGACACAACACATCTCAGTGCTGTGGTTTATGAGCTGCGGTCTGAGAAGATACGTGTTTGGGGGAAAACTTAAAAGGTGGGAGGTGGACTGGAGGGGGGTGGCTCTGGCTTCTACTTCCATTACAACTGGAGCAGCTTTGCTTTGATTTCTTTTACCTTTCAGGATTCTGCTGCATTAAAATTAACACAAAAATAAATAAAACCAGATAACTGTCTTTAAAAGCATCAGTAATGAGAAGACTGGTTCCTAGTATGCCCTCCTATCCCAAACAGGAAGAATCTAATGTCCAGGGAGGTTTCTGAGCCTAACGAGATCCTATAGCCCTCACGTGCATGCCTAGGGAATGCCTCTGCAACCATTCTTAACTAGTTCCAGGCTCGTCTTGGCCACATGCTTGACCTCTGCTCGTGCCTGGGTCTGGTTTCCACCTTAACCTGATTCACAGCCTTCTCCCAGGAGATGAATGATGAATACCAAGATCCCTCACGGCCAGTGCCCTTGCTTTTGCAAGAGCCTGGGAAACTTCCCAGCTGTCTCTGTCTGTTGTGGAGCCTCTTGAGACTACAGGGTGAACTGTTACAAAAATTTGCTTTAGTCATGTATGATAGCTCATGCCTATGGTCCCTGTTTCCTGGGAAGATGTGCAAGGAGAATTGTGAATGGGGGGGGGGGAAGGTCTGCCTAGGAAATGAAGCAAGATTCCATCTCTTAAAAAACAGCAAAATCCCTGCAGGAGAGATGGCTCAGTGGTTAAGAGAACTGGCTGCTCTTCCAGAGGTCTTGAGTTCAATTCCCAGGAACCACCTAGTGGCTCACAACCACCTTTAATGGGATCTGATGCCTTCACTGCTCATGCAAGCACACATGTACATAGAGCGCTCATATGCATGAGTAAATAAATCCTTTAAAGCAACAACAACAAAAGCTATGGTGTTGAGTGGTTCTTCATATGTCCTTGCTGCCAGAAAAGAAGAGGAAGAGGAGAAAAGGAAGGCAGTGAAAATATGAGGGGAAGAGACGGGCACAGAGGGAGGCACAAAAGGAAAGCTGTGAATGTACATTGTGAAACCCACACTCCTCTGCACCTGGACTTTCATTGACCACAGGTTACACCCATTCCTGGGTAGAAGAGATAAACCTTTGGGGTCTTGTCTCCACTGTTTCTTCTCTATATGCTACCTGAGGTTACAGACCCAGGGGAGATGGAGGGGAATGTCAGGGAGACAGGAGAATACAGGGGACCTCTCTGGACTGGCTACCTAATTTCACTATTAGCCTAAAATTGGTCCCCTAAAATAAGGCTAGTAGCTTTTCTTAAAACATACCTAAGAGACCATCACAAGGAAAGAGTCCACCCAGGAGAGAGTGAAAGTCTGGAAATGATTCCTGAGGAGAATAGTTTATGAGATAACTCTTAAAAGATGCTGTTTTCACAAGAAAGAGGCAAGAGTGGAAAGTGATTACCAAAAGAGGCAATCAGTATGGACAAATGTGTAGCAAAAGCCAAGGATAGACAGCTGGAATGGATAAGCTAGCCTCATAGCAGTGTGGAGACAGACAGTTACTCACTTACTAAAAAGTATTAAAACTTGCCAGAGGCCAGGTACTGTAACAAGGATGGGGCAATGAAAGTCCTTGTCAGCATGGACTTCATATTCTTGTGAGGTGTTGGTACTTAATTCATCAGGCCACAGGGATCCAAAGAAGGTTTTGAACCAAAGAACTGCCATATACTCTTCCCTTTGCGGTTTCTATGGCAACCTAAGAGCAACATCATTTACTCATTTCTACTGTAACCGAGCTTCATGTGTATTGACCCCTGATGGTTGTGAACTTCTCCAGAGAAACCTCATCCTCGCTCTTGGTTGAGCAGATTATGGTAGCCACCAGTCATTCTGCAGACCTCAACTGTCAATGAGAGACAAAGCATTTCCCTGCTGCTGCTCAGTAATCTGAGAGAGGACTCGGGCAAGTTGGATTTTAAACTGCATGCCTTTGAAAGATATCACTCTAAGACATGCTAATCCCTACTCAGAAAAACAGGCACCATTCAAGGATTTTCAAAGGAGGGATTTATACCGGAAGCTATTAAATTTGTTGGAAGAGCGGAGGAAGCAAAGGCCAAGGAAAGATATCACATGCTTCCAAGAAGTCTAGAATTGCCAAATGACCACTGATGACCTCAGCTTCCTTCAACAGCATAGCAGGCAATTTGCAGGAGGACACGTAGAAGCTATTGCAATGATCCCACATCTGCCATTGATAAAAACCTGCATGCTTGGTGCTGCTCCCATGTGATCAAGAACTTCTATTTTCTTCTTCCTTCATTGCATGAGTTTCTTTTATTGGGAGACTATAAAGCAGAGCTCTGAGGCCAAGGGATTCTGGGGAAAATAAGTCTGAGGTTTCCAGACTCTATAGTGCAGGAGAAAACCAGATGGAACTTGAGGTGAAGTGGCTGCCAAAACAATAATTCCTATTTTAAGCTGAGTTACATCCTCCCAGGGGACATGGTCAACTTCTAAGCCCTTGTGAGTTCAATCTTGTTTGGAAGTAAGCATGTTGAAGATACAATCAAGCTTAAATGAAGTCATAACGATTTGGAGTGGACTCAGAGCCAATGATTGGTCGTGTTATATAAAAATAAGAAGTCCAAACATAGACTCAAAAGAAAACAATGAATGCTGACAGAGGCAAGGGTTGGGTGTTTCATGTACAAGACTTAAATGCTAAAGATCAGAACCAAACACTAGAAAGTAGAAAAGCAAGGACGAATCCTCTTTAAGAGCCTTCAGTGGGAACGGGGCTCTGCTGACACCTTGATTTTAGATGCACAGCCTCCTGAACTGTGAAACAATGACTTTCTGTTGTTTTAAGCCACCAGTATATGGTAGGTTGTCCTAACATTACTGGGAAACTTCCACATCACCACCACATGCACGCACAAACACAGGCATGCTCACGGGCATGCACATGCATATCTTTTGTAACCTACTGCCATGGTAAGCCACTGTTGCAAATAAGAGTGTGTTTGGGAACAGAGATCGTCAGTAGGAAAATGAAGAGAGGACTCACTATGGGTTTAGATGGAGTATCTCTACATGTACAAGAAAGGTGGTTTCATACAAACAGGTCAGCACAGGATTAAAAACTCTTCCAGCATAGTTATTACCCAAGCCAGACACCAGTACCTAAAAATAAACCTAGATTCTCCAAGTGCAGATGGAAAGTGTGAGACCTTCTTAGCCTTGGTAATTGCTTAAGGAGCTGTGCCTCTCCACCACAAATTGGCACACAGTATTTTTTCATTGATTTGCCTGGTGAACAGCTATGCTGATTTTACATAGCAGCTACAAAATCCATTTCTAAAATATCAAGACTGCCTTCTAAAAGCATATCCAATTACCAAGTTCATGGTGTTCTTGAACGAAAATGGCATCGATGGGGAAAGCAGAGCCTGCATCTTCTTCCCCATCTTTTCCGGAGGCTGTGGGTCTGTGAGCTATTTTCACCCACTCAGACTGATCCTACCCAGAATACTTGGGCCTATTACTTGCTTCAAGGGTCATGCTTTTCTTAGACTGGGTTCTTAAAATCCAACAGAAAGGCTTAGGAGTAGGCAAGTGGGCAAAAAGAAATGGTGTTTGTCTGAGCCTATGAAAGGATGTAAGAGGTAAAATGAGTACCATGGGCTTCACTCGAGTGCCGAGAATTGAACTCGCAGTCTGGTGCTTGCAGAGTGGCTTTCACACTGATCTATGCCTCCCAGCCAAAGTACTGCGAGTTTTAAAACCCTGGTGCCAAACAAACCCATGTTCCTGATCTGGAATGAAGAAGCACAGTCTGCTCATTTTCCTAAGCAGCATTTCTCCAATAAAGTGCATTTCAGAAATTATGAAGTACAATGGGAACAGCTACCGCCTGGTTGTCAGAGCCTAAGCTAGAGCCATTTTGGTTTGTCCATAAGAGAGGGCAACAAGAGGTAGAGTTTCAACTCTCAATTTGACCTGGTCCAAAGGCAAACCTGCTTAGAGGTAGGGGAGTCAAACTACTGATCCAAGGCTCCTTCCAGGATGTCTAGGATGTATGTTGGGTAAGTAATCACCTCCCCTTTGCCTTTAGCAGCAAGAGAGTCTGCACACTTACCAGCCCTCCTTCCCAAGTCACGTGGCTAGTCTAGTCAAGAGCATTCATGTCACGGCAGAAAACTTCACTGCCTCTTCCAATGATATGACTTCATGTCAAAAGACTATCAGAGGTAGGTGAGGCTTTAGGTGCTGAGTTCCTCTACTAAAATCTTGCAAGGCCAAATACATACTTTTTTTTTTTAACCCATGTCAACTGTCTCTGGAGGTTTGGCCGAGAAAGCCAGAATGAATTCAATGTCAATGACATGGTCTGCCTTAAGTCAGCCTCTCGGACGGTACAGCTTCAGGGCTCATCTTTGCATTTCTCTCCCTGGATCTTCTTTCTGACCCCATCCCAGGAAATGACAGAATCAGTAACTGGGCAGCAACCTCACATATGCGGGCTCTGCCAGAGGTGATTTCTTCTCCCTCATCAAAATTCATTACCATGAAGATGGTAGCTTCTCTCATTAATAACCACGACAGTGACCAGCCTTCCTCATTTATCAACTTACTGCTCATGCAAAAAATGTCAAGTGATCTAATATGATTAGGAGCTGTTTGCAAGCATCCCCTATCTCGCCCTCTGTCCAGACAATCCAGGGGACAGCCTGGCTTTACTGCCACATGGAACTGAGTGATTGCTACAGAATCTTCACAGTTATGAGGAATCAGAAGGCACAGCAGCATCCCAAGATGTCAGCCGGCTCATCCTGACTCTACGCACAAGCAAATGCAAGCAGTTTAGGGTGGCAGTCTTAGCTACCCTCACACCCACAGCTGTGTGGTTTGTACAGACATAACTAACGGAGCTGTGCTGCGGAACCTCACAGCACTGTGTGAAGAATAATAGATACACAGGGAGGAAGTATTACTCACAGGCGGATAATCAAGGTCAGAGAAACTGAAAAACTTACCCAAATAACTGGAAACAACGAGATTTAACCAAGCACTGTTGTTATTGGAGGGTCCTGGTGACTAAAAGAATTGTGGGGCTAGGGTGTTGATTTGTTTATTTGTTGTTTCTTGAGACACAGTCTCTCTATGTAGCTTAGGCTGGTCTCCAACTTACTATGTAGCCCAGGCTGCCCTTGAATTCACCATCCTCCTGAGTGTTAAGATTACAGATAATGTGCCCCAACACGCATAAAGCATATTCATATTGTTCTCTCCACATGAACCCATGCCATGTTTCTTTCCACATACCAAATATTTTGAGTAGCTATAAACCACACATCCTATAATCACAAAGAACTACAGCCCATAGGAATATACAAATAATGAAAAAACAAAATTTTAAATCCAGCTCTCCCAGTAGCAAAATAGCCTCTCGTGGAATCCCAAGTGGACACTGCCCAATTAAAGACTTACTTTGCACTGAAATATAACATAAGAGATTGTTCCAAGGACTTGTACTAAGTCTGTTATATGTGTGAACTCACTAACAAGTATTTCATCTTTTTGTTATCCTTTCCTTTTTTTAATGCCTTATCTTTTATTTTTTTCAAGTTACATCTCAATCACAATCCCCTCCCTACTCCCCCATCCAGTATCACCATCCCACCCTCTTCCCCCTCACCCCCCATCTGCTTCCATTTTTTTAAGTTTAAGGTATATCTTTTCCCCCAAAAGCCCCCCCCTTTCAGTCCAACAAATGGATCTTTCTCTTATAACAATAAATACAATACAAAACAACAAAAATAATTAGTCCACAATTATGAAAATTATAAGGCTTAGCATACAATCCCAATGTCCAGTCCCTATGTATTTGACAACTGACTTTAACATTCTACTATGCAACCATCTCCATGAGTTTAAAGATCTATATCAAACTCAGCTTCCATCCTAACTTGCATCACAATTTTAAAAACATCTTCTTAGATCCAGAACACCCTCTTGATTCCTAAACAACTCAAAAGTTAACTATTGGACTATAGCTTATCTATTCTTCAACCACATCAGAGACCTGAGAAGGATAAATATATCTGATTATATAGAAAGTGCAGGGCCCGCAGTTTCCAAAACTAAGAAATGACATACCAGTGGGCCTGGACAGTTCCCAATTTCTCTTCATACATTACAGCATCAATCTTCATCCGTTTAGGCCCATTTCTCTGACAGAAATTAATTGTAAAGCAGGAATTATGAAGGACTTGCCTACCCTGTCTTGGCAGAGCTAGGCTATCGATTTACCTGCTTCCAAGTTTTGTCCTTTTTGGACAGCATTCTGTCTACAGTTGAAGCAAGGGATTTTTCTTGCCAAGTGACAGGCTTGCCACTAATTCAACCATCTCCAATTGGAGATTCTTTGATGCTCATCATTTACTTGGAGTAGAATAGGGGTGCTGTCAGGAGCTGACATGTCTCAATATCAAAAAAATCTTAAGTTAGGAGAAGATCTTTGAGTGCCATATTCTACAGATCTCTTGAGGTTTTTGAAGAGGCCCTATCTATCTCTTATATTAGGATAAGCAAATGTTGCTTGTCTCTTAGCAACTTGATTTATGATTAACTTAGAAAATAACTGTGATAGACTACCCTAGTACCTAACAAAATGATACGCTTGAATGACTATTAGTTAGGATTTCTTAATTATCCTAAACAGTTTATGACAGTTGCTAACAAAAGGCCAAAACTTCACATTTCATTTTTAAGCATTATCTAGGTACAATACCTTAAAAAGAGTTCACCTTAATTTTTAATCAGTATTCAAAGATCAATACTGATGTAGCCAAATATAATCTTAATTTTATATCAGTATACAAAGATCAATACCGATGTAGCCAAATATAATCTTAATTTTGTATCAATATACAAAGATCAATACTGATGTAGCCAAATATAATCTTAATTTTGTACCAATATACAAAGATCAATACTGATGTAGCCAAATATAATCTTAATTTTGTATCAATATACAAAGATCAGTATCATTGTGGCCCAATATAATCTTAATTTTACATCAATATACAAAGATCAATACCGATGTAACCAAATATATTCTTCATTTTGTATCAATATACAAAGATATAAGAGCATATTCAATAATCTGTCCCTTTTTCTTTATCATTCCTATATTATATTCTCCTTTCTAAATGTTAATGTGAAATTTAGCTATCTAGAAAAATAATTGAGTGTGAGAATTTTAGAAGTTCATTTTAAAATAAAAAATTTGAAGTCTCTGGAAATTCCTGGGAATACTGACTTACTGTCCCTGAATATTCAAGAGTGGTAATTTGCCAGGAATTTGAAAATGCGGAGAAATCTGGTTTTTTTTCACTGTGTAATTCGAAAGTGTATCATTGTTGCTGAATAAATGCACTTTAAACACTCAACTCTCTCTGTCTCACACTCTCTCTCTTTGACCCCTTCCCCATTTCTTTCAATCAATTAGATCCTACATACCCTCTTCATATCCTTGGTATTCCCATCCCCTCTCATGAGGAAGTTCTTCCTCAAAAGTCTAATTTTGATGCCTCTCATTGCAGGGTTTGCCCACTCTTTCTCATTTGGTCTCCAAGGAAAGACAGACAGATGCTCTATTTTTTTTTTTAACGTGGTTGAAAATCACGGACTGATCCTGTGTGTGTGTGTTGGGTGGGGGAGACAGAAACAGAGAGAAGCAGAGAGAGACAGAGAGAGGTTCTTAAGCACAGGAAGTTAACCTTTCCACCAACAGTCCGCAGAAGTTCTATTAGCTTCTCCACATAGTCACACTGCATTGGTGGCATTAAGTGAATGATATTTATACCTCCACAAAATGCCAATGACACTTATTGCCTTAGGAGTAAACACTTTCTACTCCTTGTGCCCTATGATTCACAGCCAGGACTGGTCAAAGCAGAGAACTTTAACGTAACAGCCACGCTTTGAGTAATGAAGACTTAAGGAAACCTCAGAGAACCATTTGTCTCTGAAAACGTCTTCCAGAACTTACCTCAATTCACTTCATCAGAATCAGTTCACAAATATGGATTTGAGGGCAAATGATTATTCCTAAATAAAGGACTCATTTCTTAATTACTCCTTTAAAGTAAGAGACTTTCAAAAGAGAAAAACATGGCTCTGAATGATTGGGGGGGGGTGTCGCTGTGTTTTTGTTATATTTATTTATTTGTTTGTTATGGGTGGAGGGGTGTGCGTGCATGTGCGTGCGTGTGTGCATATGTGTGTCTGTGTCTATGTCTATGTATCTGTGTGTGCACAAGCATCTGCCATTCACCTGTGTGAAGATCAAAGGACAACCTGCAGGACTCAGTTCTTTCCTTCTGCCATGTAGATCCCAAGGATCAAAGTCTAGTTGTCAAGCTTAGTGCTCAGTGCCTTTACTCACTGAGTCATCTCACCAGACCTAGATTCTGGGTTTTTTTTTTAATTGACATATTTAAAATGGCATATACTTACAGTGTGCGGTATGACGTTTTGATGTATAGATATATTGTGAAGTTATTAAACCAAGCCAGTTAAATAGCCATCATCTCTCATGATTATTTCTTGTAGTATAGACATTTAAGGTCTACACTCTTAGCCTCTCTCAAACACACAATACATCATTGCAACTGTAGCCACCACGCTGTACAATGGTACAGACTGTGTTCATTCTGAGATGACTCTGATCTTTTAAAAGTGTTGTTGGTTAACAGCATATTTTGATAGAGGCCCCTGGAGGACTAGCTAATTGTTTGTGACTTCTAACAGTTCTACATCATCAGCAGTAGCAATCTACTAAGTGCTATCGTTGGTTCCACTCTTCCTTCCAAACACTGATATATCAGAGAAGGCTTCCCAGATAGGAGTATGTTCACTTCAAGCTCCCAGATGCAGAGAATTGTTTTTCCAATTAGGGCACTAACGTTGGCTCTTTTGAACACCTCCTGTTTTCTACAACCCAGAGATACAAGCAGGAGGCGGCCTTTCCTCTTCAGGGACCCATTCAGCCTTGTATTTAAAGGGTTTTTCACTCCTTGTCGTTGCTGGCAGTCATCAGCAGTGTGACCACCATCTTTAGAAGTACCTAGACAGCTGCTAAGACATTAGAAGTTACAAGCCTTAGAACCTGCATTTTCCCCCTATGGTGATTTTGATGACCAAGTAGGTTTGGGAAACTTTGGCTAACAGTGGTCTAGACTTTGTAGTTCCTAACTAAATTGCAACCTAGGCCAAGAGAGACAGGCAAGGAACAAGGTTGTCTCAAGAAACAGAGAAAGAGAGAGATCCAGCCTTGGCCCTGGTCTCAACTTAGATAAGAACTACTCAGTTTAGAGCAGGTTCCAGTGTTCTTGCAGTGGAGGGTGGAGAGGGAGTGTGGCACCTACCCCTGTGGTCAGGAAGTGCTGTGTAGTAGTTGCAAACTATGGAGGCACTGGCTGGGAACTCTGGTTCTGTCTCTTGGATGATGTAAGATTTACATAATCCCGTTCAGTCTTAGTTTCCTTATTTCACCAAAGGGGATAAAAATGGCTGCTGCAAAGGGATATTAGGAACTAGAAAGATCTTAAGCTTAGCACAGTGCTTGGTTCCTTTTGTCTCTTCACTGTGACCAAGGATGGGAAGAGGTATGTATAAACTGTTTAATTATTGAAGAGGAAATCCTTCACTAAACTCTTGGCTTTAGCAAATGGAAGTCTCCAAAATTAAGTGTCAAAAGACAGATTAATGGGACAAAGGGAATACAAATATATCAATATTACTATGTATTTTGCCTGGCTGAGCGTGATTTAGGTCACCTGGGTCACTGGAGATGAGACTGCATGAATCTCTGGCCTGCAGAAAACAGCACGTGTTCCAAAGGACCATGGGCTTTCACACACTTAATGATATTGCGTGTGTGTGTGTGTGTGTGTGTGTGTGTGTGTGTGTGTGTCTGTGCGCGCATGTCCTACAGATTTCAGCAATGGAGATGGTTTGGGTTTCAATATGGATCAGTTGTGCTGAAACACTGAGAAAACATCTGAGGGCAGGAATGGAAAGTGAGTTTTACTTCAGTGAAGTGAGTCCGCTGCAGACTCATCTCAGCGCAGGTTGTGTCTCCTGGTTTATAAGAGCCATGTCATAAGCACTCTGTGTCAGAGGAGCGGACAATCATATTTGTGTCTTTCTGCAATGTCAGAATTTGTTGAATGATAATACATCCACAGTCTACCAGTTCCAACTTCAGCCACGTGCCTGACATTTCCCCTTTCCTTGGCAATCCTGTCTGAGGCAAGCATGGGTTGCTTTATTATAAAGCTAACTCTTAGTATTGACTCTCAGACCATTATACATCACATAGTAAATATATCCATATGCCTATCCATATTCAGGCTACCCAGTGGCAATAAAGAGTTAAGAGGCCACAGTAGACTTCAAGAGGCTTTGGAAGTAGGCTGATGGAAATGTCAATAGAGTTTGTACAGACAATAATAACCAATCTGAGATGCAGGGGGAAAGCTGAAAAGGCTGTGGAGGTTGCAAGTATCAGCTTTTCAAGGAAAGCTGAAGAATTGAGTCCAGCTACAGAGGTGGAAATGCAGAACCAGATCCAGATGAAGGAATGTGGACAGACGGATGGCAGATCCAGACAGGCAAACAGGAGGACAGGCAAGTGGAGATTCAGCTCCACTGGGTTGGCAGTTCCCTGCCTGTAAGTCCTTGGTGCACACTCTGGGAGGTCAGATGACAAGTCAATCGGAGGCCTTCCCCCTCACAGTGCTGTGTGTCCACCTCTTTATAGGCTCCGCATGAAGGATTTTATAAGATTTTAATATACATGTGCCTTTACAGTCTCAATTAAATTTATTGAGCGGCATCTTTTCTATTCTCAGTAATAAGTCATTTGTTAGTCTGTGTTGCTTAGCTGGTTCGAGAGAGATGATGTCATTCATATGTATCCATCCTTAAAATGGAGTCAAAAACATTCCACAATGTGGAGTGACTTTCTATCGGGCCTCAGCTGAACCTCAACAAAGGGGAATTGATGTCACCTTCCCAAAGGGACACTCATGCCCAGGTAGGCAAGAGGACTCTCCCTGTGTCTGACCATTCTTGAGTACCTTAACCTCAAAATTCTTCTATGCTAAAGTGGCACATTTGGGCTTGCGCAGCCCAACATCTTTCAATGTAAGTGACCTGGATCTCAAAGTCAACACTCTCACAATGACCCAATGGGCCATGTGCTCACCTAGATATGAAGCAGCTAGGGTATGATGAAGGGCAAAGTTCGAAAATCGCTGTGATCTGAAGGAACTGAGACTGTTTCTCTGTAAACACTTTGGAATCTACCTTGCATGAGTATGGGAGGGAAGTCTACAACTGTGTGTTACTGTGCTGAAGTTTCTAGAAAAAAAAAAAGCCACATGATTCT
Source organism: Lophiomys imhausi (assembly GCA_907164525.1). Classification (NCBI taxonomy): domain Eukaryota; kingdom Metazoa; phylum Chordata; class Mammalia; order Rodentia; family Muridae; genus Lophiomys; species Lophiomys imhausi. The sequence continues at coordinate 3,578,013 of CAJQZJ010037361.1, read as the reverse complement.
ACAAGGCGGATCAACTAACTGATTAGCACCCAGTGATTACAGAGAGTTGGAATGTTAGAGACCCAGAGCCAAATCCTCTTGGGTTATCTTTAGCCTCCTTAGTAGCCATTCATTGGCCCCCTCTGTGTTTGACCTAACATTGCTGTGATATCCTGGCATATCTTTTAGGATGTATTAACTCAACAGATCACAAGCTTCCACCAACCCACAAGCTGAGTGAGACTCCCTTTAGGACACCTGAGGCCCAGAGCAGAGAGTTCCCTGCATTGCTGTAAGCCACCAACCTGATATTTCCAACAAAGTGAAAAGTGCCTTGAATTTATGCCTTTCTTTGTTCTGTAACTACAAATTTCACGAACTAGTTATCACACATAAATGTGACATTTGGATTAACCTCAATCCATGTTCCCAGGCCTCTGTTATTCATAGTTGGCTCCAGAATATGCCATCTCTTCTTGCATTTGAGGTGAAAGCTGTTTTTTGTTGTTGTTATTTTTTGTTTTGGTTTTGGTTTTTTTTTTTTTTTTTTAGTCCATATCACCAATAGATCTTTGGCACGGTGGAAGACTCATCTGAGTCACATGACTGTAATTGTGGGTCCTCCACAGTCCTGCATGTCTGTCATAAAGGTATCTCAATACCTTCTGATGAATGCTGTCGGAGCCTGATAAAATCCAACAGAAACTTGGGCCTTTCCATGTTTCCACCCACCATTGTTTTATCTCGTTGCCTCACATGGATCCCCGAGACAAGAACCTCAGGTGCCAGGTAGTAAGCTGCTTTTCTCTAGTTTCTCATAACTAACACAAGAAAGGGACCGGCAAAACTTTGCCTTACTTATTACTGCGCTGGGAATTTTATCAGTGAGTTATGTTTCACCGGGAAAAAGAAAGGAAGAGGAGGGATGACAAACTCACAAACTATAAGTAGGTTTTTCCTGAGAAGACAGAGTGACCAGGGAAGCAGCAGACAGATGCCCAGATTCTCTCGCCTTGCCCTCCCCAAGGAGGAGCTCAGGCCCCCAGCCAACCCAGCAACCAGAGGGCTTGTTCTGAACTATTTATAGTGCCGGGCCTTGGGCAGACCTCTTCTGCTGTGGATATTTCTAGCTCTTTCTAATTCAAAGCAGCCCTTGACAGCCCAGGGTCTTAATAGTGTGTGTTTAAGTGTTTTTACATATCAATATCCCAGGTCTCAGAGGATGCATAGATGAAAACAGTCTTAGTCACCCTGGTTTACTCCACTGAGTGAAATAAATTAGAGTGCCCCCCCCTGCTCATTCTCCTTTGTTTTTCAGAATGACTGAGCTTTTTTTTCTATGCTAGGAAAACATAAAATCCCTGGACTTTGGTTGGACTCGGTTTAAGATTTCTCTTCTACCATAAAAGGATTCCAAGATCACAGTGTCTCTTCTTCCCTATTTGCAGGGTGTGGCTATCACCAAAGACAAAAAAGAACGTGAGAGCTAATGGGATCGAGAATGTGAGGCCCTAAGATCCTTTGCGGGATGAAGGGGAGACGATACAAATATATGTTTTGTACTCTTACATACATATGCACCTAACAAAATGGAATTACTACTGTTATTATGATGTAACCTATTATAAACCTTTGCCTAGGACATATAGGATTGTGTAGAAGATTAGGTTAATGTTTTGCTTATGTGTGCTGATTTCTTCCCACTAGTAAAAACCCCCTTCCTTCTATTTTTAGAAAGACAAACTCCAGCAAAAAACAACCTTAAGGAACAATTACAAAAGCCCTCAGGACAAGGGTCATATTGCAGGACCTTTTTGCTAGAAACTGCTATCAGTAAACATTTGAATGTTCTAATTGCTACCTACAAATGTTTGTTCCTATAAACACACTCAACTCTGGTCACTGGGGGCATGCCCTTCAAGAGGGTATCAGGACCCTATCTTAGAAAACTTGGAATAGCTCTGCCTCAGGACCCAGCCATACCACTTCTGGGTATACACCCAAATGCCTCTTCACGGAATCATAAGGAAGTTTCCTCATCTATGTTTATAGCAGCCTTATTTGTAATAGCTAGAAACTGGAAACAACCCAGATGTCCCTCAACCGAAGAATGGGTTAAAAAACTGTGGTACATCTACACAATGGAATATTATTCAGCTATCAGGAACAATGAAATTATGCAATTTGCAGCCAAATGGATGGAACTAGAAAAGCTCATCCTGAGTGAACTAACCCAGACTCAGAAGGACACATATGGCATCTATTCACTTATAGTAGGATATTAGCTATATAGTAGAAGGTATCGATACTACAACTAACACACCAAAGGGAACTTGGACATAGACTTCTTATTTTTAATTTTTATTTTTTATTTATTTTTTATATATTAGTTATATTTTTTTCTATTTTTTAGTCTTTTCTATCTATTGTATGCTTATTGATTTGTTTGTTTAGTAGTTCTCTCTCCCGGGCAACGAGACACTTTTCACTGATGGTACTGCTTCGTAGATCCCGAATGAATGAAGAGGCTCTTGGCCCTCATACAACCTCTCAACTGAGATCAGGGACTGTTATATAAGCACACCCCACCCCAGAGAAATGGGATGGAAGGGTTAGGAGGTAAAGAAAAATAATGAAATGTGATGTTTCGGCATTTTGCTACTAACTGTCATAAACTGTTTAGGATAATTAAGAAATGCAAACTAATGGTTATGCAAGCCGGTCATTCTGTTAGGTACTATGACAGCCTATTATAGTTACTTGCTAAGCTAATCAGAAATAAACCTGCTAAGAGACAAGCAACATCTGCTTACCCTAACATAAGAGATAGATAGGGCCTCTTCAAAAACCTCAAGAGATCTGCAGAATATGGCATTCAAAGATGTTTTCTTAACTTTAGATTTTTTTATATCAAGACATATCAACTCCTGACAGCACCCCCTATTCTACTCCAAGTAGAAGATGAGCATCGAAGAATCTCCAGTGGGAGATGATTGAATTAGTCGCAAGCCCATCTCTTGGTAGGAAAAGCCCCTTGCTCCAACTGTAGACAGAATGCGGTCCAAAAAGGTCAAAACCTGGAAGCAGGTAAGTCGACAGCCTAGCTCTGCCAAGACAGGATAGGTAAGTCCTTCATAACCCCTGCTCTACAATCAATGTCTGTCAGAGAAGCGGGGCCAAACGACTGAACAGCAATGCTGTAATGTATGGAGAGAAAATGGGAACTGTCCAGGCAGCCACTGGTATGTCATTTCTTAGTTTTGGAAGCTGCAGACCCTGTACTTCCTATAAAATCAGATATATTTATACCTCTCAGGTCTCTGAGGTGATTGAAGAACAGATAGATAGAGTCTCATAATTAAATTTTGAGTTGTTTAGGAGTCAAGAGAGTGTTATAGATCTAAGAAGATACTTTTAAAATTGTGTTGCAGTTAGTATGAATGTTGAGTCAGATATAGAACTTTAAACTCATGGAGATGGTTAGATAGTAAAATGTTAAAGTCAGGTACCAAATACATATGGACTGGTCATTGGGAATGTACATTAAGCCATATAACCCTCATAACTGTGGCCTAATTAGCTCTGTTGTACTGTATTGTATTTATTATTATAAGAGAAAGAGCCATTTGTTGGACTGAAAAGGGAAACTGTAGGGGGAAATAAGATATACCTTAAACTTAAAAGAAAAAAAAAAGGGAAGAGGATGGGGGGTTGAGGGTGGGAGGTTGGGACTGGAGGGGGAATAGGGAGGGGACTGCGATTGAGATGTAACTTGAAGAAATAAAAAATAAAGGAAAACTTGCCTCATAATTTTAAAAATATCTTTTTAGATCCAGAACACCCTCTTGATTCCTAAACAACTCAAAATTTAACTATGAGACTCTAGCTATCTATTCTTCAACCACCTCAGAGACCTGAGAGGGATAAATATATCTGATTATGTAGGAAGTGCAGGGCCTGCAGCTTCCAAGCTGAGTTAGATATAGAACTTTAAACTCATGGAGATGGTTAGATAGTAGAATGTTAAAGTCAGGTGCCAAATACATATGGACTGGACATTGGGAATGTATGCTAAGCCATATAACTCTTATAATCGTGGCCTATTATTTTTTTTTTTTTTTTTTTTTGGTTTTTCGAGACAGGGTTTCTCTGAATATCTCTGGCTGTCCTGGACTCGCTATGTAGACCAGGCTGGCCTTGAACTCACAAAGATCCGCCTGCCTCTGCCTCCCAAGTGCTGGGATTAAAGGCGTGCGCCACCACCGCCCGGCCTATTTATTATTTCTGTTGTTTTGTATTGTATTTATAGTTATAAGAAAAAGAACCATTATTTGGACTGAAAGGGAGAACTGTTGGGGGGAAAAATAAATACCTTAAACTAAAAAAAAAAAAAAAAGAAGGGAAGGGGAGGGGAGGGGGGGGCTGGGGGGGACGGGGGGGGGGAGTAGGGAGGGGATTGTGATTGAGATGTAACTTGAAGAAATAAAAAATAAATTATTAAAATAAATAAATAAATAAATAAAGGAAAAAATGACTGATTAAAAAAAGAGGATATGGCCGGGCGGTGGTGGCGCACGCCTTTAATCCCAGCACTTGGGAGGCAGAGGCAGGCGGATCTTTGTGAGTTCGAGGCCCGCCTGGTCTACAAAGCGAATCCAGGACAGCCAGAGATATTCAGAGAAACCCTGTCTCGAAAAACCAAAAAAAAAAAAAAAAAAAAAAAGAGGATATCGGGACCCTATCTGTCCTGTCTTCCTTCTTTTCTTCTGTTTTTTTTTATGGCCACCATGAGGTTGTCAATTTCTTCTGTCACACTCTGCGCACCACGATGTTCTACCTTAACACAAGGCCAACAGACTATGCGCTGTAGCCTCTGCAATCCTGAGCCAAGTTAAAGATTTTCTCAGGTGTCTCTGGTGGGTTCACCTGCCTTCACTTAATGAATGTTCTCCTCAGAACTTACTTTGGAGTGAGTCTTGTGAAGACCCAGCCTTCCTCCATCTTAGGCTTAAAAGCCATCTCATAGTAAAGACAAACTAGGTTCATTACTGTTTATGATTAAACCTGTTTCTCAAGGATTGGACTATGCCTTACCTGTGACCTTAACTACAAATGCTTCTATACTGCCTGCTCCATGAAATGGCAACCATGTTTGTGTTTCAAAAAGTTGGTTATGACCATCTTAAAACCCTACCTTTGTTTTAAAAGATTTTGTGACCACCTTGTTATAACTACCTACTCTTATAACTACTTTGTTATTCCCACCTTGCCACCAAGTCTTATTTTCAAGAGGTTGTTGGGACTAACATGCATACTTATATTCTGCTCCTGTAACCCCACCTATTTTGTCCTCTAAATGCCCCATTTGGAAACCCCTACCCCTGAGCTATGAAAGCCTTGCCTTCCTTGAATCCAATGCTGACCTCTTGGACCCCACCTTAGGTGGAGGCAGCCCATATACATGAATAAAAAAAGCTTGCTTTAATAAATTGCTTGCTTTAATTATTTTGGCCATGATGACTTGGGTTGGTGCTCTTTCTTCTCCCATCTTTGGGATTAACACATGAAGTAAAGAAGCTCATTCATTGTTTCCCAGCTAGTTTCTATCCCCCAAACTCACTGATGGGATTAGCTCTCTTTCCCACTCTAATATGGAAGGAAAATTTTAAATATATTTATATATAAGATTCATTTATGAACACTTAAAGCTTTTTATTTTATTTTATTTTATTTTTATCTTTCCACCAGTAGAAGTATTTAAGCTCTGTTGAATTTTTAAATGCATTTTGACATCTGGTGGTGGCAGACAGCCCACTATAATCATTTCAACAATATTTTCTCTCTCTTCTCATTGTTTATTTGCCCAGATAAACCAGAGGGTCATTTTAAAATTAAAAATAATGTTTGGGTTTTGATTAAAACTGTGTAATGAAATTTTAATTGACTTAGGAGGAATTACTATCATATCAACAGCAAGACTTATTGCCAAAAGACACATTCTCCCTATGTAGTGTTTCTTATGCTTTGCAGTTCCCTATAGAAATACTTTGGCCCTTTTCACCTCCCCTCCACTCCCAAGTATCTTATATTTTGAATGTCTATTATAAAGCATTTAAAAATACAAAAACAAAACAAAAAAACTGCTCCTAGAGGCACTCCAGATGTGGCTTCTGTGTCACATGTGCAACAGTAGGTGGCAGAAAGGAGAGAGGCTACATTCAGTGTTCTGACCTATGACCATCTGAATGATTAGTAGCCTAATAGTCCCTGAAAAAAAGCAAGCCTGAGACAACCACCAGTTTGGCACCCGGGGACCTAGACAAGGAGTTAACCTGTGATGACCACCAGTCCAGCATCAGGAAAGCATCAGATGGACTCCCAGGACAGAAAGCAGGCCAGAAACTAGAAGAACTTTGTCTGGCCTGGAACCACAGACCCCAGGCAGATGCCACAGGGGAGAGCTGGACAAGCAGCAAGCCCAAGACACCCATCAGACTTAGGTTCCATGGGGACTGGACAGGGAACTAGCCTGAGATGAACACCAGTCTGGTGCCACACAGGCCTTGGGAGCCAGACCATGCTGGAAATGACCCCTGAAGGAGCCATAAAGTGCAATGCACAAGTGAGGCATAGCACTCCCCAGACCACTCCTGAGACAAGCCCAGACACTCAGAATCCCTGGGCACCACTAAGAGGAGCAAGTCAGTGGTAGAGAAATGGAAAAGAAATAAAAAAAGAAGGATGTGGGCAAAACAAAGAGGGGCAGAACTTGAGACTCAAGGGTAGTGAGGTAAAGCCTGATGAGAGTAGCCAGTGATACCACCTAGGACCATTGTGGGGTCCTGGCTATATCTGGGTCCACGGCCCTGCAGCAGCAGGGGTCCATTACCACTAAAAGCCCATTAGACATTTTTAGGGTGTGGGCTGCCACTCAGGGACATGTTGATGTCTGAGGGCTGTGCAGAACTGGCCCACTCCCCAACTTGTGCATCAAGGAAGAACTAGCCCTAGAGGCATGAGAGTAGGAGAGATGCATGTCCTGCATATTTTGGGAGTTGTGAATGAGCTGGCCTCAAGGATGCCAGCTTGGGAAAGCCATTCTTACCACTCGTCTCCCTGTGGTGGCAAGGACAATGGAGAGATACCCTCCTCTTCTTCACCTGTCATCACCCATAGCAGGTGAGAGTCCTGAGAGCAGGAGAGCTGATCCTGCCCCTCACATGCTGCTGCACTCAGCAGAGCAGGCCCTTCTCCTCACCTGGGCAGCACAGTACAACTGGTCCTGGATGTGGGAGTTGTGGGTGAGCTGACCCCAAGGTTGTGAGTGTGGGAGAACCAGCCCTGCCTTTTTCTGCTTTGCAGTGGTGTAGGTGAGGGAGAGACCCCTTCCTCTCCCTTTTGCCCCCACCACCAGTGGTTGACAGGAGAGCAGGCTCCAATGGGGTCACTGAAGCAGGAGAGCTGTCCCTGCCCCTCACATGCTACAGCATTCAGGAAAGCAGGCCCTGCACACCATTCAAGTAGCACAGAAGAGCTAGCCTTATATGTGGGGGCTGCAGGCCCAGAACCAGGGCTTTGAGTTGGCCCACCCCAACATCTAGCCCATGAATGAACTGCTGGAGTGCATGAAGAAGCCAGTTCTACAGTCCCAAAACTACAGATCTTCATGACACAGAGCAATAACAGGATATCTAAGAGGAGTCTCAATGAGATTCCAGTATTGACAAAGTAGCAGAAGCCAGAGGCCTTGTAGCAGACCAAGGAGTCATTATAATGAACACTTGCAAGCAAAAAAGTGTGGACAGAAGGAAATATTGTGGGACACACTGTGACACACTACAATTTCCATAATGAAAAAAAAAAAATTTTATCTTGGGAGAGGATACAAGGGTAGAGGGCAGATCTGAGGGAGAGGAAGGAGATAAGTGGAATCAGGGTGCATGATGTGAAATTCACCAAAAATAAATAAATAAATAGAAAATTAAAAAAAAAAAAGAATGGTCCTACAGGAACAGTAGGTACAGTCATATGTGATTTTGGAGAGAACTTACTGGATTATTTACAGAGATATGCGTAGGTTCAAAGGAAGAAATATGGAGAATTGAAGGAGTTTGGACACTGGTGACCACTAGAAATTGGTCATGGTACCTGTCTCCAACCCACAACCTAACAAGTGAGAACCAAATTCTCCTACTAGATGCTGTCATTATAGAACCATTGCTACTGTTAGTTCTAGGACCTAGAATAAATTGGGGGAAGGATGATGGCTCAAATAGAGAATAAAGAGCACAAAAAAGTGTAAAGCAAAAAATAAAGTTGATTGACTGAATTCTCATTTTGCTTTTGAAGAAATTTTTGTTGATTTCTTTTTCAGATCCCCCCCAGGTGGCCAATTATTCAATCCACAGATACTGATCATTTTGTCTCATCTTTCCCAATAATTGGTCACATTTATTTTTTCATGTCTAATCACTTTTTCTCATATTAAAAATGATGTTGAATAGCAACAGTTAACTTTCTTGCTAGTTCTTCCCTTTTTAATAAAATGCTCATAGCAAGAAGTCTTAAAGGTCTGTGATGTGTGAGAGACCCATCCCCATCACATTAGAATTTAACCCTTTGAATCTACATGGTCACCACACTGACCAACATGGAGCTTCTGAAGCAGGTACTTCTCTGAAGTAGGTACTGCTATTCTCTCTGTTTTTCTATAGAGAGAAACTAAGACACAAAGACACTGAATAATTTTGCCAAGGTCGAGCTGGAAGCAACTGGCAGAGTCAAGATTTGGATCCAATTGATGTGAGTGGTCTGATGACTCTTTCTGATCATAGGTTTAGCTAGAATGTGGCTTGAAAGGTTTTAGTGGCCTCAGCCGTATTGCTAGTATCTCACACTATTGATGTTTGCTGACAGATGATAACCACTACCAGGTTCTCCAGTGTCCACAGAGATGGGGACTCCAGAAGAACAGAACGCAGGTAGCAATGTTTAACCAATCATTAGTGACAAGAGGGAGAGGTATGATTGCCATAAAGAGAAATCAGGTCACAGTGGATGCTGGGGCTGGTACTGTATTACCAAGGACAAGACAGATGAACATCTAATAAGTGTATTGCTTGGAACATATGATCACAGACATTAAAAGTGGTGAGTAGAAAGTTGGCATCAGCTACCACAGTGAACAATCATAACAACCCACCCAGCTTCTACTTCAACCAGTTCTCAGATCTAGAACCAATCAGATGAAGGAATGGCTGGGTACCATTGTAGAGAACTCTGTAAGACCACAGCAAATTGTCCCCAAGTGGAAATTTCACCAATTCTTCCCAAAGTGACAGAGCTAATTGCACGGTGAAAAGTGAAAGGACTGTTCAAGGATTTTTCTAGGACTACTGGATACAGGATGTGAGTCAACACAGACATTTCTATTATAAAGAGAACATTAGGAGTCATGTGACCAGTGGAGTCTGGACTCAAGTCTATCTTATAACAGATCTAATGTATTTGTAGACATACTCTATACTCATTTTTCCAGCTCTTAAGAGTATAATCTGGAGAAATACAGGCTAATAGAATTCCATATTAGTCTGGCTTCTGGAATAAGCTCCATGCTGGTCATTAAGCTGTTGTGTCTCAGGTTCATCTTGCTCTGCCCCTGACTCCACCCACCTCACCACCAACTCCCCACCCCAACCACCACCACATTGATGCTCTGCTCTGTGATACTAGAAATCTGCCAACCACATTTCTGCTTTGTCATATGACTTCATATATGAGTCTAACAATAAGAAAAGCTAGAAGAATTCAGGGACTCGTGCTTCCTCCTTGCTCTGTGGTCCTGTGAGAATTGCCTTAGCCTCACTTCTCACCCAGGGACCAGCAATTCATTGCAATCATAGCACCAGATCTTGCACCACCCACCTCACAATAACTCTGGAAACACTAGCATCCACTAGCCATGGCCCCACTGTTCTGTTGAGAGTCACCAGAGTAGTAGAGGAATGACCCCCTTTCAGAAGTTTAAGATTTGGTTCCTAGTCGAAGCTTCTACCTACCAGCAAATCCAACACCTTCCTTGTTCTTCCAGCCTGACCATTGGTAGACGTTGTCTTAGGTTTCCCTCTCTGAGGTACCTTAGCATTCTCTCCTTGATTTTTCAGTTGAAGCACTAACAATTCTTTGTGTTAAGTTTTCTCTTTAAATAACATGTGTGGCATTTGCCCCTGATATATATGTTGTAGAAAAAGCCAGGGGACACTGAAATGAAAGGAAACCAGAAATTAGGAAGAAAAGCAAAAGTCATAGCCAAATGACCTTAAGGGGGTCAGAAGGTGGTCCTTACCATGCTGGTATTAGGTCACTACTAGCCTGTCCCCTAGAAAAGATAGGTAGGCCATGCTATTGATGACTGACTATATAGTCTTATCCAATCATACAGGCACAGGATTACCCATGAATTGGGAAAGGGGACACATTTCATTTTTGGTTTTGTTTTCTTTTTTTTCTTATACAATATATTTTGACCATGTTTTACACCTCCTACAATTCCTCCCAGATCCTCTCCTCCCACCCAATTTTATGATTCCCTCTCTACCCTCCCTGTCTCACTCTCAAAATCAAACTAAAACACACACACACACACACACACACACACACACACACACACACACACACAAATGAAAATCAAAACAAACGAAAAACCAATGGGATGGATATTCTTGGTTGTCAACTTGACTATACCTGGAATTAAATAAAGCCCAAATGGCTGGCACACTTGTGAGGATTTTTTTTCCCTTAATGAAATGGTTTGAAGTGGGAAGACCCACTTTTAATCTGGATATTTTGATGTGGGCAGACCCACCTTTAATCTGGGCCACATCTTTTTTTGGCAACCTATATAAGGACATGGAAGAAGGAAGCTCTCTCTTTGTTTGATCTCACTGGCAAGTCTATTCCTTCACTGTCATTAGAGCCTACTTCTTTAGGATTCTTGTATATACTGAAGATCAGCTGAGACATCCAGGGGTCTCATGAACAACTACTAGATTCTTGGGTCTTCCTTTGTTAGACAGTCATTGTTGGACTAACTGGACAACAGCACATAAGCCACAGATAGATAGATAGATAGATAGATACATACATACATACATACATACATACATAGATACATACATAGATACATACATAGATACATACATAGATAGATACATAGATGCATAGATAGATACATAGATAGATAGATGATAGATAGATAGGTACATAGACAGATAGATGATAGATAGATAGATAGATACATAGATAGATAGATAGATAGATAGATAGATAGATAGATAATCTGCAGCTGGACTATTAGTATTCAGTTAAGGAATAGACTTGCCAGTGAGATTAAACAAACAAAGAGAGAGCTTCCTTCTTCCATGTCCTTTTATAGTCTGCCAATAAAAGATGTGGCCCAGATTAAAGGTGGATATTCCCACCTCAAGGCATTATATCAGTCTGTTCCTCTAGAAAAACCTGACTAATATGACCAATAAGACAAAAAAATGTCCAAAGAAAACAAACAAACAAACAAAAATCAATAGAGTTCATTTTATGTTGGTCAACTACTTCTGGGCATAGAGCCTACCCTGGAGTATGATTTGATACAATGAGTGTGCCCAGTGACACTTCTTTGGAGAAAACTAATTTTCCCTTTGTTAGTGAGTATCAATTGCAAACAGTTTCTTGATTAGGGTCAGAGAACTGTGTCCACTTCCCCTTCTCACTTTTGGGACCCTGCCTGACTTGAAGCTGTGCAGGACCTGTGCATGCTGCCACAGTCTTGGTGAGTTCATATGTACACCAGTTGTTTTACATCTGAAAGACACTATTTCTATGGAGTCATACACTACTAATGGCTCTTACAGTCTTTCTACCCTCTCTTCCACATAGATTATGGAGCCTTGAGGTAATGGATTTGATGAAGACATTTAATTTTTAATGGCTACTAAAGACTCAGAGTCCAGCTGAGAGACAGCTCGGTGAATCAGGCAAAACACACACACACACACACACACACACACACACACACACACATATGAAAAATAGATAAATGCATTTAAAATTGGGGTAGAGGAGGACTGGCAGTTGGGCTGGAGAGATAGTTCAGTGGGTAAAAGCACTTGCTGTTCTTACAGAGGACCTGTGTTTGATTTGGATTCCCACTCACAGTTTGACACATGGTCTGTAACTTCAGGAGATCTGATACCTCCTTCTGGACTCTACAGGCCCCAGGCATTCACAAGGTGCACAGACAGACATACATGCATGCAAATCACTCATACACATAAAATAAAGTAAAAGTAAACAAATAAAACTTCAAAACCATTAAAAAGATATGGAATCTCCCAAGCTGGAGTAAGATTCACAAGTACAATGTGCTTCCTTAGGGGCAGGAGGAGTAGGATATATGAATCTAATGAAGCAAGTACAGCCAGCCCTGATGCAGTATAATTGCTGTCTTCCAGCCAGAAGAAGAATGTCCCTATTTTGTTTCTATTGATGTGACAAAACACCATGACCAAGGTCATGTATAAAAGAAAAAAGAAAGCAGCAGGCAGCAGTGCAACATGCCTTCAATACCAGCATTGGGAGTTAGAAGCAGGCAGATCTCCAAGTTCAAGGCCAGTCTGATCTACAGAGTGAGTTCCAGGACAGCCAGGGGTACACAAAGAAAACCTGGGAGTCAGGGAACATTTAATTGGACTTATAGTTTCAGAGAGTTAGAATCCAGTGGGAAGAGCCAGCTGAGAGCTCATGTCTTGATCCACAAGCAAGGTTAGAGGAGGTGGGGGGAGGGCTGGAAATGCCTCATAGCTGATCCCTGACACACCTCCTCTAAGGCCACACCTCCTAATCCTGCCCAAACAACCACCAATTGGGGACCAGGCATTCAAACATAAGAGCTTCTGGGGGCTGCTCTCATTCTAACCATGACAGAGAGGCTTGGACATGCTTAAAGATACCAAGACTATTCATGCACATGGGAAAGACAACAGGACACAGTGGGAAGGCTACAGCCTTCAGCTCTCCCTAGAAATTGCCATACCAGCACCTTGATTTTGGATCTTCAACTCTAAAACAGTAAGAAAATAATGTCCTAAGACTCCTGGTGTGTATGTTTCCTTAGGGTTGGCCTAATAAGTGAATACAGAGGGCCCAGAGCAAGAGAGAGCTCTGCAGCTATTACATGTTGGGTTCCAGCAGCCCTAATGCCCAGGCTTAGTAATTGTCTTAGTTACTGCTCTATCACCATGACCAAGGAAGTTTACAAAACATTTAATTGAAGGCACACAGTTCCAGAGAATTAGAGTCCATGACCATCTTGGCAGAGAGCATGGCAACAGACAGGCAGGAATGATGCTGGAGTAGTAGCTGAGAGCTCACATCTGATCCAGAAGCATGAAGCAGAGAAAGAGCTAACTGCAGGTGTTGTGGGCTTTTGAAACTTCAAAATCTTCTCCCAGTGGCCTACTCCTCCAACAAGGCCACACCTTCTAAACCTTACTAAACAGTTCCACCAACTGGGAATGAAGCATTCAAATCTATGAGCACATAGAGGCCATTCTGATTCAAATTATCACAGCAACCCTGAAGACTCCATAGGGTCAGAGAATCCATAGGGTCAGATTCTCTAGATTAGACTCTTAGGTAAGCCTCCACCGACAGTCACAAGCAGACCTCTGGAAGTCTAGAGTCAGTCTGCCACCTGCAGCAGAGAGTGCTTAGCCTCTCCAAAAACTGCTCCCAAATGCTCCTGGACATGTGGACTGACTGGTATATCAAGTGACTTTCAACAACACTGCCTTTTTTTTTTTTTAAGTTGGGTATCATCAAGACTGGGTCATAGAATTATGCAGGAAAAACAAACACATCCTGAGACTTGGACTTCTCATAGTCTGTGTTATACAATTAGACTAGCAACCTAAACCACCAGCAGCACTGGCTAAGGAGGAAAGGATCTGCAAATGGTAAAAGAGAAAGAAGCTGATGGATGAACTGGGAAGCAGACAAGAAGACCTTGGCTAGACATCTTCCCATTGCTGTTGTTTGCTCATTTTATTTGTGACTTTGAAGAACCAGCAGGGGCCCAGGTAAAACTGAGCCATAGTGTATGGGCTGCAACAGATAATGTCAATGTCCTCCTTAGATCTCTTCCCTTGGAATACTTTGGAGCCTCTACCTTCCAGTAATTAAATTCATCTGCAAAGGGGACAGGCTTAGGGGAGAGTCTTCTGGCCCACAGAACAACTTCAAAGTGCCTAGCAGGCTACATGTACCAGGAAACCACCATCTTGCTCCCAGGAATAGTCTGTGATTTCCACAGATGGGAACTGGTAAATATCCCAGCTTCCCCATCTCCTGTTTGGGCTAACTCTGAGGCCTATGTTCTAGCCTGCTCCATGGAGTCCCCACAGGGACTGAACTCCGGTTGCTTACAGTGGACAAATCCTTGAGAAGAACTTTTACTCACTGCCCTTTCCTCTTGTGTCATTTATGGCCCTACCGCTCTTTCTGTGATCTTTTCTAAAACAAATGGTTTGCTTCTTTCTGTCGGTGTCTTCTGCCACAGGAACCCAAACTACCTATCAAAATATAGGCAATCTGTGTTTAACAGAACACTCCTAATTCCTCCCACTATTGCCCAGGATCCCTCCCTTCTGTGCTTGCAGGAATATGGGTTTGTGGGCTGGAAAGCTATTCATGGAAATCACTTTGGCCTCATTATTTATACAGCGGTACCTTCAAGAAGGCAACTATGCTATAGTCTGTGGGTACAAACACTGATTTCTCCCTACAGAGCAAAGAGCAGAAGGTGTATTGTTACCCCACCTCTTCCACATGCCACTCTTACATAATTTCTCAAAGCTGGGCATGCCATGCAGCAATCCTTCTATCAGCTTCTTATCATTGGAGCAGGGGTTCTGTCAGGATTTTCACATTTGTTGTCCATTAGTCTTCCTCTCACGTGTCATCATAAACTTCCGCATCAACTCTGCCTTTGTCTTTCATGTCATCAGAGTTATTTTAATGACAGCTGAATGATGCTCATGGTGGAGGCTGCGAGCCATATGATACTTTGATCTGAACTCTGCGGTGTTCCATCTTGAGCAGTGGAAGGTAGGGTTCCCGGGGTTCACAGGGGCTCTCTTCCGGGAATAAGGCAATCTAGCCATGTACAGCCACAGTGGAAGTGACTGGCAAGCAGAAAGGAGCTTCACTGCTGAAAGAAGCCCTCATTGGTACGCTCCAATGAGCCCTTGGGAAAGAGAGAGAGGAGGGGTGGACAGAGGGAAGGGGATGGAGAAGCAAGAGAGGAAGAGGAGGAGGAGATTTCAAAGAGGCCTTAAGTCATATTTATTTCTCCAGAGACCTAATAAACTGGCCATTCAATAATGCTTGGAATATTTTGAGAAGAACTTAAAAACGATTTCCTTTTATAGTCAGCATTACAAGCTATTTCATTCTGCACGTGACATTTTAATGGCCAAGCAATCACTGCGCTTCAATAAATCCTGGAAGGCTAGGGGTGATGTTCCTCTTGGGCGAGGTTATAATTTAAGTGATTTTTCACGGGTTAAATTCCATTATGATCTGGGTGATGCTTCTTGTAATAATAACTTCGCTGAGTGCCCTCTCTTGTCGTATTTATCTTCCCTGACCAGCTGCCACTCACACCGAGACCCTGGGATGGTGACACTCTGCTCTGACCTTTGCAGTTAGGAATCCAGAAAGCGTTAATGAGCTACCAAATCACCCTAGCCCTAATTAGCTGTCTCCTGCAGCAGCAGGGGGGGCATCTCCCTACAATGAGATTTGAGAGGAAGTTAGTTTCTACGAAGAAAACTAACGAGGAAAGAACCTTGGAAAACCCAAGGAGCTTCTCCGCCAAGCTGAACTTGAAGCACAGCTAAGCCTCCCGTGTGAGTCTGAACCATAACTGTAGTGACAGCTGGTTAAAGAGCTCAAGCAACGCACCCCCAAAAGGTGCTCAGCACCAAGGAATAATGGGGCCAGATAAAAGAGCCTGGCTAGTAAACCATATGAAGTACACATGTGAATATAAAACATTTGGGTCACCTAGATATCTAACACTGAGTCTTCCCTTTATATTGTCTGGGACTGCCTTGAAAAAACATCATAATTAGGCAAAGCAAGATGGCTCTGCAAGTAAAGGCACTTGCCTCTAAGCCTAAAGACTTGAGCTCAGTCCTCTGGTCCACAAAATGGAGAGATTTAATTTCTGCAAAATTGCCCTCTGATTTCCACATGTGTGACATGGTGTACGCAAACACACACATGCAAACACACAAACAAATGTAATGAAAACATGTTGTAATCAACAATAAAAAATCCTGTGGAACTATTATATAACTCTCTGTGTGTGTGTGTGTGTGTGTGTGTGTTTATCTGTGCATGTGTGTTGTATGTGAATGCATGTGTGTGTTTGCATGTGGAGGTGGGATGAGACATGGTCTCTCAGTGAACCTGAACGTAGTACTGGGGTTGTAGGCACATTCTGCTGCATTCAGCCTTTTACAAAAGTGCTGGTAATCCGAACTCAGGCCCTCATATTTGCAAAGCAGGCACTTTACCCATGGATCCTTCTCCCCAGCCCAGCTTTAATGAGTAGTAACATGAGAAAGGTCATCTCAAACCCCAGCCTGAGATCCTTACTTTAGATCATGATCTGAGAATCCACACTATGAGCAAATGCAACCAGTTCCATCCTGAATTCTGACTTGCACAATGTCCAAATGGATGAAGGTCAAAACTAAGAACTGTGGCAAAAACCCTAAGGCTCACCCCCACTTAGCTCAGTGCAGCAAAGATCTGAGTACAGCATGATCTAGAATCCCCATGGCTGCTGGAGTTTCGAGCACATTCTTCAATCAGCATTTTCGTATCCAGGGGGCTGTGATCCTAGGATGGAAGAGGCCAGCATTCACAGTGAGGACCCAATTTGCTTAGAAATGGCCTCCTCGTAATTACAGAGAAGTCAGAAGTAAGAGCAATGGCCTCTGTTCTTGGAGAAATGAGAGATTATTTACATCAACCCTGTGGAATCAGAGGCAAACACATTCTAAAATGGTCTCTAACCTTGAAAAGAAAGCCATCTAAGCAGATTTCAGGGCTGGAGAAGGTTTCAGGGGGGATGTGGGGAAGCTTGGCCTGGAAGAAAATTTGGACCAGACTAGTTAAAAGGAAGAAAGAGTTGGAGCAATGATGTGATACCTGGAAGGAACACGGGTGTCAGAAATTGAAATCAAAGGCTTAGGTCCACCAGAATGTTAGATTTCTATGTGGGCCTTGGGTTCACTTAGCATAGAACTCACAAGAGTTGGGAAATGGGCCCAGACGGCAATCTTCTTAGTGGTTTTGCTGGAAAAACAGGTGGGGCTGAATAGGGACTGCATCAGGGCAGTCCTGGATTCCACACTTGGGTCTGCTGTTTCCTGCCACGACCTCAGAGTCCTACTAACATCCTCTCTGTGCCTTTATGTCAACTCCGTTATCCTCCAAGATGGGGCCAATACTGCTCACCTCAGTAGGGTCTCCTAGAGTCAAACAAGAGAAGTACAGGACCCATCAATTAGAGGGAAGTATGAGAATTTACAAAAACAAATGTGAACAATGAAAGCAGGCAGTAACCTGAGGAACTGTGCAAGCAGGAAGAGCTGTGATTTCAGGAACAGCTTACAGGTGAGAAACTTAAATGCCTCACTGAGCTAACCAGAGGAAGTTCAGGGCCACAACCCCAGTGTTCACAGGACATAAAGTCAAGCCTTACTTGAATATGAGAAGAAGCCCAGGAATCACCTTCAGCTAAACAAAGAGGAGGGATGTGTTCACTTGTAGGCAGTTCAGGAAAGTTTGCACTCTTGTCGGTTTCTAGTTTCTCACAAAGCCAGGGAGAAACCTGAGAGGAGGCTCACATGACCTCCCCCACCAATGTCAGACAGGCTTCATCCCTTCTTCAGCTCCCCTCGCTGGAAAAAGCGAGCCCAAAGGAAGGCGTGTGGATGGAAGGGCAAAGCAGATCATACTAGACTCAGTGAGGGAAAAGAGGGCTTCCCCTCTGTAAATCTCAAAAGGAACATTTTTCAGGGATGTCCTCATTCTCACGTCAATTTTTCCTTTGAGTTTAAAACCTGTTTTAAAGGCTTTTTGATTTTCATTTTTAAAAACAGGCATTGAATAACACAGTGATACCTGCATTACTCCAAAGCGGTTGACTTCTTTGAATCACATTGCTTGTAGTTGAGTGGGTTTGTTTGTTTGTTTTTGATGCAGTTTCACTGTGTAGCCCTGGCTGTCCTAGAACTTACTCTGTAGACCAGGTTGGCCTCAAACTCACAGAAATCAGCCTGCCTCTGCCTCCTGAGTGCTGGGATTAAAGGTGTGCTCCATCACTGCCTGGTTTAATTGAGTGATTTTTTTCACTAGGTGAGAAGTACTGACCTGAGCTAATGATATTTTATGACCAAGAAAAGACTCCATAAATGTGGACATAAGCCTCCACTAGTGCTATAATTTCTACCTGTATGGAGACCCATGAGTGGTAGTTTAACGGGGTCTTGCAATGTGTGGATGCCCAACTGTCTGTTTTAGGATAGAGCCACAGCCTCAGGTGAACCTAACCACATATAGTCAATTAGCTAGCTAAGCCCAGACTCAGAGTGCCTGAAGACTTTGTACTTTCACACAGCAGTTGTCAACCAGTCTTGTCACTTCAGGGTCAAGAGGGAAGGTCTTCGCACTGATGACTGATGTCAACTCAGAAACTTCCTTGATCATTTAGTTGAGCTTGCATGGGCAGGTGCTTCATGTTTGGTGTCATTAAGCTACAGTGATAAATCCATTATGGTAGACACATTGTTCTAAAGACTTCCAGGCTATGAGGGATCGTCTGATTTCTTAGGTCTGATTTTATTTTACTTTTGAAATGGGGTCTCATATAGCCTATGCTGGGCTCAAACTCACTTTGTAGCAGAGGATGAATGACCTTGAATTTCTGATCCTTCTGCCTCTGCCTCCAGAATGTTGGGGTTTTAGACATGCAACACCATACCAGGGTTGAAGGCTGAACCCAGGGTTTTCCACATGCTGGACAAATTATCAACTGAGCTACATGCTCAGCTTCTGGATCTGCATTTACGAATTTCATCTGAATGTAGTGTGAATACCAACTGATCGTCATAGTGATTTTGGCCATCGAAATCTCTTCTGAAATTATCCATGACCCACAGAAGCTGCATCCTCCCTCCGACAGAGAACTTCCGATATTGTTATGTTGAGACTAGTATGAATGTTGAGTCACATATAGACCTTTAAACTCATGGAGTTGGTTAGATAGTAGAATGTTAAAGTCAGGGGCCAAATATGTATAAATTGGACATTGGGAAGGTATACTGGGCCAATTTACTCTCATAAATGTGGCATATTTATATTTATTGTTTTGTAGAATACTTACTGTTATAAGAGAAGGAACCATCTGTTGGACTGAAAGGGGAAACTTCTGGGGGGAAGAGGGTGGAAGGGCGGGTTAGGAAGGGGGAATAGGGAGGGGTTTGTTACTGAGATGTAACTTGAAGAAAAAAAAATAAAGTATTTAAGTAACAAAAAAAAAGAAGCTTAAAAAAAAGAAAATTCAGTCATTTTCATGGAGGTAGACAGATGTGTCTGAAACAAATAGGCTTCCTTCTATTTTCTGTTTCCTTTTGCTGTTCTAGGCAGTTGTTTTAGTTCGATTTCTATTGCTGAGATAAGAACTATAACCAAAGCAACTGAAGGAGGAAAAGGTTTATTTCATCTTACAACTCCCAGTTCATCATCATGAAGGGAAGTCAGACAGGAATCCAGGCAGAAACTGAAGCAGAGACCATAGAGAGATGCTGCTTACTGGCTTGCTCTCCATCGCTGTTTGAATGTATTCAACTTAGGACCATGTTCTAAGAGATGGCACCACCCACAGTGGGCCGGGTCCTCCCACATCGATCGTTATTCAAGAAAACGCCCCCCACAGACTTGCCTATAGGCCAATATGATGAAAGTACTTTCTAATTTGAAGTTCCTTCTTCCCAAATGACTCTGGATTTTGTCAAGTTTGCAAAAAACCTAAAAGTACAGCGATGGAATATTTTCTTCCATCCATTAGTGTCTAAAAGCCTAGGGAAGAGAGGAATTAGCAATAGGCAGTGAGGACAGAGACTGTGGCATCCTAACTTCTGCTGTAGAATTCTTAGCTGTGGGCCAGTGAAGTGGCTCAGCAGGCACTTTCTGCCACGCCTGATGACCTAAGTTTGATCTCCAGACCCACGTGGTAGAAGGAAACAATGGACCATATACTCATGCCACGGTGTATGCATGTATACACATACACAACACACAAACACACACACAGAGCAAGAGAGAGAGAGGCACAAAATAAACGTTTTAAAAAGAAGTTTGGTTGTTTTGGGTTTTTTGTTTGTTTGTTTGTTTGTTTGTTGTTGTTGTTTTATTTTGTAAAAGGCAGTAGGAACCACAACCATGAAAACTAGGAGGTAGTATTTGCACATAAGATTTCTGTATTTGTCACAATAAGTTAGATTATGATTCAAGTAACAAAAATTTCAGTGACGGATTCCAACTGCATTAGCTACTTTTCTTGTTGCTATTGCCAGAAAACTCATAAAAACAATTTCCAGAAGGAAAGGGTTTTTGAGGGAGAGTGGAGGGTCACTATTTAAGAAGAGATACAGCTCATCACAGTGGGGAAATCATAATATGGGGATCATGAGCTGGCCATACTGCACCCACAGCCTGGAAGCAGGTGCCCGACAGGAAGTGGGGCCATGCTGTGAAACCTCAAGACTTACCACCATTGAGCCATTTTCTCCAGCAAGGCTCTGCCTCCTCAAGGTTCTACATTCCAAAACAGCAACATCAGGAGACCACCAAGCATTCAAACACTTGGCCTATGGGACGCTGTCCCACTCAAATCCCAGCACCAGCCACAGTTTAATTATTCCACACAGTCCTCTGTAGCTCCCTTCTAAGACCAACTAGAGGTCGATCATCCTAAAGAAGTCTATGTAGTCACTAAAACAAAGAAAGAGAAACAGGTGGCTCAGAATGGATTTCCTCACCACCTCAGAGATCCCAGTCTGCCTGACCAGCACTGGCCAGGGGCCACCAGATTTCATAGAGCTTAAGCAGTATGATTTCCCTCTCATGTGCCCAGAAGAGGCCGTATGGAAATGAGCTTGATGAGAACATCGCCTTTTCTCTGCCACAGTCACCCAACAATGAACACTACCAGATGAAAAGGAATGCCCCCAATTGTCTGAACCCAAAATTAATTCTCAAGTGGAACCTTTCTTCAGTGTGTATGATTACTGAAATGGAATGAAACTACCCACCTCCCCTGGAAACATGGCAGATAGGCGGCCTACCCAAAGACCACTAGACAAGCCAAAATATAAGCCATGAAACTCCACTAGATTTGGAAAGAAAAAAAAAAATCTTAGGCTGAAATGATCCTTCATCTTCCTGACCCTTGTTTCTTCATCCTAGATCTTGGGAGAGACAGATTGGTCCAACCCAAGCACCAGCATGGCCAGTGACAGCAGGCCTGAACCATCTATTTGGATAAAGGCCCAACAGAAAGAACTGGGAGGATGGCCAAGCTCTACAGGAGGGATGTCACAGAGCAGAAATGGAGGGAACCATCTTGCACTGAGCACAGATGGCAGCAAGTCAGTGTGAGGTGGGACCATGCCTTAAGGCACACTGACCCTGCCCATAGGTAAATACAGCTCAGAGAAAAGTCCCAGGCACTGACCAGTCAGCTCAGTAGCTAGGGAGGACCAACTGAAAGGAGGGTGATTCCAGAAGCACTTTCTATTTCACTTCCATAAGGAAAGGGGCAGAGGTGTACCCTTCTGTGGGAAAAGGTCCGCATGAAGGTAGGTGATGGGAGGGAGAGAGAGAGAATGGGTTAGAGTGTATTTGATATGTTCCCTTATTTAAACTGCAGCAGGGTCCCAGTGCTCATTCGTATAGACCAAGGCTACTCAGTAGTGTTCCACCTTCCTTTTCCAGTGGTGTAGCAGATTTGATAATGAAAGCCTGGCACCCCAGAGACTTACACTGTTGTCTCCATCTGCAATCCAAAGACTCCACACTTAGGTACCCAAAGAAAGATGAAGACTGGTTTTCAAGCCTTTTTGTCTCTTTGTCTCGAGCACTTAGTGAATAGGATGTGTATTAGGTAATCAATGACACATCTGAAGGAATGAAGGCTCAAAGTTGTCTCTGAGCCAAGGAAGCTGCCACAAAGGAAGGCTGCATCATCTACAGGCAGATGAGTCATCCTATGTGTAGCTGACAGCTGGGCCAATAGCACAGGAACCTGAAAATTGCATCCTAAGAAGACTATGCTCCTGGGCTGTACTTATGATCCTCCAGGGTCCCTCTCCTCTAGCCTCTGTGACCAAGGTGCTTATGGTTAGGGATATGACAGCAAGAGCAGGATCCCACCCCCTCTAATTGGCATGAGTGAGATACACTCACATTGTCATGTTCCTAATTTTCTCTCAATCCACATTTAGTTCTTGTTGGGTATCTTTCACAATACCTAATATGTGACAGACATTTGATACACATTAACTGACTAATACTACCAATACTAACCAGTATTGTTTATTACAAGACAAGCCCAAGAAAACATACATTTACTTTATAATTTCATTCCCACGACAAGGCTAGTAAGGTTGCCCCTATTTTAAAGGTAAGAAAACTGAGGATCACAAAGGAATCTCATCAGGGTGAGGCTAAGACTTAAGGCACACCGATGGGACTGAAGTTCACAGTCCTGGCCACTCTTTGGTGGGCAGTTGGAAGGAAAGATGGCCAACCAACACAATCTTGCATGCTTTGTTTTTCCTCGCAAGCAGAGAACCAGTTCTTGTGGTTCCAAACGAGATTATTGTTGGTCCCATATGCCATGAGGAGATAACCACAGACATGAGAAGAAGAACCATGCTGAGTGACGGTTGACAAAACAGCCACTGAGCTCCATTTGTGGCATAAGCCTACTTTAGTACTCAGACCACCCAGAGGTCAGTCTGAGCCAGTAGCCCTCAGAAGAATGACTTCTCATTCCCCCACCTAGCAGTCAAGGATAATTACCTCCAAAGCCCCAAATCTTGATAATCAGCTGGACCATTATCTGATAGGAACTGTGAAACAAAATACCACTAGAAAAGAAGCTTCGGTTGCATCTCCTTCCCCAGCTAATTTTAGCCTGTTTCCTGCCTGTCTGATTTTCTCACCCTTTGGCATCCAGAGCTAATTGACTGGAGGCTGAGAAGCTGAAGATTGAGGTAACTGTCGCCCACATACATCTCTTCCGCAGGGACAAGCCATTGCTCGATGGTGACAGATGGATCTGTCCCTCCAGCAAGCAGCAAGGGCCATCTCAGGTTTCCCTTCTCAAGGACAAATAAAATCACCTAAGGAGCCACCGCTT
Source organism: Lophiomys imhausi (assembly GCA_907164525.1). Classification (NCBI taxonomy): domain Eukaryota; kingdom Metazoa; phylum Chordata; class Mammalia; order Rodentia; family Muridae; genus Lophiomys; species Lophiomys imhausi. The sequence goes on along the minus strand of CAJQZJ010037361.1, from coordinate 3,554,477 downwards.
CCAGGTGAGGGAGCTGGCTACCCTGCCTGACCTCTTGCTGAGCATCATCTTGGGCCTCTGTCCCAAACAAAGGCTTCTAATTCCAGAACTGAACCTCTTCCTACTCTGGAGGCCTGGGCAAAAGGTGACCTTGTTTCTGCACTAAAATGCCCGTTTATATGGAGACTTCTTTTCATTGACATTCACCTGGTTCAAAACCAACCAGGGCCTAAAACTTCGTAGGAAAATCTGCAAGAATTCAGAAGCCAGAGTAGGAGAATCGCCAAGTCACATGGGCCCACTTCTGAGCTATTTTTCAAATGGATTCCTCTCAAAATCTAATTAGCCCATGGCTAGACACATATATTCAGTTAAACCTCAGCCTGAAAAGAAAATGGATTCTTTTAAAACACGGCAATAGAGGTGGGTTGTTTTGATTTCCTGAGCAATTATCTTTTAAAGAGCAAAAATTTAGTCTGTACCCTAAAATATAATGGGCTTACCCAGCTCAGCAGGTCTGATGACTCATCGGATCCAGGCAGACCAGAGGCGGCTAATGAAGTGCGTAATTCTGCCTCAGAGGAACTGAGAGCCGGTCCAAACACCATTCCATCACAGAACAAAACACAATTAGAGGAAATTAAGCATTTATTTCATGATAAAGTTCAACTCAGGACCAAGCTACGATTTTTTTTTCTTTTAGAAGCAGCTTTTGGCAAAGCTTATGTATGCCTTTACCTACCTTTTGTTCTAAATTCAAAATGTCTCCTCAGCTTTTGATCAATTACAGAAGTTGTTGTTTATCATAAGAACATAATACCCAAAATTCTTTTTTTCCCCCCAAAATAAGAAGGTTAGGGTACATTTGAGTTCAAGGACAAGGCCGATGTTGAATTAGAAAGAATGATTCTGAGAAGACATGGATCTTCACAATTTCTTCAAGTCTTTTGTATTTGAAGCGCTCTATGTACCATCCCTCTTTATCTCTGCCAGCCCCTCCAACACGTTTGGCTCTATGGACCCCTCTGATCACATCCTCTCCTCTATTCTATGTTTTCATACAATTGTATGCCTGTTTTTCATAGCATTTGCCAAACTTTAAAGCAAGAGGTTTATTGTAGTGGTATTTGATCAAATCTGTCTCTCCCACAGGCTGTGAGCTGTGGCAGGGCTGAGAGTGGGTCTGCTCTTGCTCACCACTGCAGCCCAAATTCCCAGGATGCCATTCACCGGTGTCTTAAAAGACTCAGGGAATATGTGTTGAGTGGATGGATGATGGGCTGTTTCTCTGTGAAGCCCACAGTTTTGCGTGGGAGACCACCCTATTTAACACTGCTATAATACTAATCAAAAAAAGTTTCACACAGTTGTCCAAACTTGATGTAAATGCAAAAAGGATGTTCTCAGAAACAAAAGCCAGAATCACTTCCCTCAGCAACACCAACCAATTACTTGTCACTTTGTGACCACTACCACCAATCAGCCTTTTGTTAAAGGGATAGGATCACTTTTAACCCAAACATGAACACATGGTGTTTATCCACACAGAGTGTCATTGTAACACCAAATCCTGAAAGTTAATTGGCTACGTTTCCAATGCCTCAGCACTATCTACAGTCACAATCTCTAGAGACAGAGCCGCAGAGCTGTACCAAGAGGTGCCAGGTTCCCCAGTATGAGGATCTCTGAGCCTGGATGACACCTTAAAGGTATTAAACATGCCCTTACAGTGCAGTTTTTAACTATAAAATCCAAAGGTCACTAGTGACAATATGTGTCAATCAGGTAAACAAGGCCTTGTCAGGAAATTCCTGTGAAGAATTTGCAGTGAAAACAGAAATACAAATTCATATATTAATCTCTCGTGTTCCCTTTCGATACAGAATTTCCTACACTAATTCTGTGCAAGCAAGAAAAGCACATGAAATTTGCCATATGTTTTATCTCATCCTTTTCAGCAACTGTTTTCCTTCTTTCTTTTTTAATTTTTTAGATATGTTTATCTTATTATTTTTATGTGTATGACTATTTCACTTCATATGTGTGTATGTATCTTGTTTGAGTCTGGTGCCTTGGGTGTCAGTTTCCCTGCAACTGGAGTTAAGACAGTTGTGAGCCAAAATGTGGGTGCTGGGGATTGAATCTGGGTCCTCTTCAAGAGCAGCAAGTGCTTTAACTGCTGAGTTATCTCTCTAGCCCTGCAACTATTTTGTGTATTATTTTATTTATCTGGCTCCATGCATAGCCCTGCCCATCTAATTCACCCTCCCATCTAGCTCCCACCCAAGGCCAACAAGTCAGGCATGCTCTCTCTATCTATGGCCATGGGTATTTTAATCAAGGGCAGTAACACCCTCAAAGAAACAGTAGGACATCAGCCATCCACTCTGAGATGTAACATACCCCAAAATCAGAACAAGGGCTATGGAGAAGGCTCCGTGGGTAAAATGCTTGCTACACAAACATGAAAACTTGCATTCATATCTCTGGCATCCATGTAACACCCTGATGTAGCAGTATGAGTCTGGGATCCCAGCACTGGGGAGGCAGGCACAGGCAGATCCTCTGGTCTTGATGACCAGGCAGCCTAGCCAATTTATGAGCTCCAGACTCTGAGAGGTCCTGACTCAAAAATATAAGACAAAGAGTGATTGAGGAAGACCCGTGACATCAATCTTAGGCCCCCGTGTTACACACTCACACAAATGCAGCACGTCTATACCATATAATACACACACACACACAACGTCATCTTCCTATTCATAGGAGAACTTCATTTCCCAGAGAAAATCAGTCTGGCTCAGACAAAGACCCAAGAGGCTAGAATTACATCATTGTTTTACTTAGGCAATTCCCAAGCATCCTTTTATAGCTGCGGATACCCTGAGAAGATCTAGCCAAAAACTAAGAAAACGGAGTTTTGTTTATCACAAGAAACTATGTCTTTAGTAACTGCCCGTGACCCCAACACTGACATTTATCAGCTCACACTATTCATCATCGAAGTGGGGCTTTTCATTTTTGTCACCTTAAATACCCCTGGGCTGAAACAGTACAGCACAGAAAAACAAATGCAGCCAATAATTCAGTGTGCAACCAGTCGGCAATCAGTATTATGCCTCCCAGAAAACCAAGTCACTGCTGCCAGCTCAGATGGACATCTTCACAAGCCTGCCTGTGGTGGCAGAACAGAGTCCCACCTACCTCCATCAGAGGGACAGAGGGCAGAGGAAGCCTGTTGTTCCTTCTGCTCTCTGTTTCCCTGGTCAAGAGGACTGCATACAACAACCACATTCACATCTATAGGCATGGAAACCATGCTAACACCACTGCCAGAAGTACCACACCAAGCAGAGAGCCTTCCCAATAACTAACCACCAGCACGAGCAGTCTACATACAAGGGGATCACTGACAGGAAAGGAGCCAGGACATTAAAACAAATATCTACTTGCCAGTTGGATGAGTATATGCGAATGCACATATCCTTACACCAACCCCTCAGAGCTTTCTTGGTGTAAAGACATAGTTCATTTCTCACAAAAATGTGAACTACTGAACTGGTATAGGGGTGTAGGGGGGCAGGGGAGGAGAGGCATTTTGAACAACCTGTTTTAAATCATCAAAATAGCACACAAAACAGATGTCCCTTCACAGCAGGGTGTGGTTCAGGAAAGTTATGTGGGTAGGGGTAATGCTGGTCACCAGGTAGGGATCTGAAATAGGGTGGAGATATCTGTTGTACATAGTTTATGGACAGAAGGGAGGGACAAATGGAGGGAGGAAGGGAGGCAGAAAGGGAGGGAGCTGAGCTACACAGCAAGCTTGAAGCTAGCCTGAGCTACACAGCAAGCTTGAAGCTAGCCTAGACTTTATTTATAGCAAGTCCCTTCCTCTAGAAGCAAAAACTAAATAAATAGCCTATATATTCTCCTTATTCCAATTTCTCTTGAATCAAAACAACTGAACAGTAAGAAGCCTTCTCATCCCGGTCTCCTCTGCAACTGCTTTTTCCACTCACGTATTATTATTCTCCCATCACTATTTTCTGATATTGCTATTTTACACCTGTGTTTCACACACACACACGTCTCTGTCATTTTTGAAGAAAAAAATAGAAGAATACTATGCAATTTGCTTATCTCCTCTTTTAAAGGAGCTGCATAATACTGGCAGACTGTGTTTAGCCAGCTCTGTATTAACACTTGTGCTACTCAAACCTTCTTATCACACATGGTTCTGCGGTGAATGAGCTTGTACAAAATTCCGTTTGCATCTGTGCAAGGGCTTCTAAAGGAGGGGTTCACAGAAGTGCAATCACTGTGCTCTTATTTATGATACTAGGTGAACCATTTGCTTCTATGAACATGGAAACCCCCCTGGGCCATGATGATTACATCAAAACAATGCCATTAACACTGATGAGAGGCAGGGAAATAACTGTGCAGGGTTGGACATGAGACTGGTCAACTTCCACCTTCTGTACCAACCATTTCTAAAATGCTACAGACATTGACTGGGTTTGGGCCACCCAGAATTAAAACTCTTTTAAATAAAATAACATTTAAATAAATAAAATAAATAAGGCCCTAGATGCCAGACTTTAAATAGTGCCTCTCCTGTTTACATTTCCCAGAAATAGATGTCCTCAGGCAAAAACCAACACTGACTCACAGACAGTACTGAATGGTTCCACAGAACATTCAGAGATTTGGCAGGAACGGGGGAGGATGGTACCGAAGAAGTACCAAGAAAGGACTGTGTTTGGGGTGAAATGCTCACATAAATGCTTCAGACTCTGGCCCAGAAATAAGACCGTGTAGGTGCATCTCACCAGAGGCAGGGGTGTAAGAGGGGGCCCCTAATAACCCACGTGTTCTGTGCCTGCTACACAAGTCAATACGAGCACACAAAAGAACCAGTCAGCGGAAGGACCAAAGCTGTGTTAGACAAACTCCACATGACCAAGATGCCAGCTGTCCCAGATTGGTCCAGAGCGTGTAGCTCCTTTGAAAACCCTCGTGTGGGGGCCGTTTGGAACGCTGTGGCTTCGGCTTGTTTTGATTGCGTTTTGAAGGGTGTTCTAAGACTGCAAAGAAAAGTAAAGGAATATTGGGTGCCTCTTAGCTCGCTCGCTCTAGTGGTGGCCTCAGGTGGGGGCTGGGGAGGGAGGGGTGCTCACAGGTTCTGGAGATCCTGTTTCCATTAAGTTGGCTCAGGGGAACATGGGCAGGCAGCTCTAGGCTGTGTGTCTGTGTGTAGGCACTAATTCACAACTTTTTAAAAGGAGCCAGAGAAGTTAGGAAAGGAATAATGAGTGGTCACTGACTTCCTAGATATGATCCATGACTTATGAAAATGTTTTGATAGTCATATAAGAAGAAAGAGACGGGAAAGTAAAACAAAAGAACTGGATTAAAAAATTCAAAAGCTGAACCCAAAAGTGGAATGGGTATAGAAAGTAAAGAGAGCATTTCAGATCACTAAGGGAAATACAGACTATTCAATGATGTGTTAAGAAGATAGACAGGGCCAGGTGTGGTGACGCACGCTTTTAATCCCAGCACTCTGGAGGCGAAGGGAAGTGGATCTCTGTGAGTCTGAGACCAGCCTGGTCTACAGAGTGAGTCCAGGACAGCCGGGGATACACAGAGAAACCCTGTCTGGGGGGGGGGGGGGAAGACGGGAAAACAAATAAATAGACCCCTGACTCATTGTTACGTCAAAGTAAATTCTAAATGAATCACAGACTTAGCTAGAATCAAATTATTGCACTAAAAACATAGCCATCCTAGAATAAAGTTTAGATGCAGAAGTGGAGTAGAAAAGCTTTTGAAAGAAAGAGCCAAACAAGAGACTATAAAGAAAAATAACTTCAGGATAGCCAGTGCTACACAAAGAAACCCTGTCTCAAAAAAAAAAGAAAGAAAGAAAGAGAAAAGAAAAAGAACAACTATTGATTATACTATCAAAAACTTAAAGAATTGTTGGGGGAGGGCTGGAGAGATGGTTTAGCAGTTAAGAGTGCATACTCCTCTTCCAAAGGACCCAGCTTCAGTTCCTAGCACCCATGCTGGGTAGCTCACAACATCCTGCATCTCCTGTTCCAGGGGACACCTCTGGCCTCTTCAGGCACCAGTACATCACACACACACACACACACACACACACACACACACACACACACACAC
>CAJQZJ010037361.1:3532314-3548299 GCA_907164525.1 Lophiomys imhausi | reverse complement strand
ACACACACACACACACACACACACACACACACACACACACACACACATTTTAAAACAATAAAATAGTTTAGAAAGTTAAATAATTGCTTACCGGAGAGATTACCCAATCAACCAAACTCTGAAATTTAATTTTTATAGAAAATGGATTCATTGATCTTTGAAGAATGCTGAGTTGGAAAGAACATGCTGTATTGTCCAGGTAGCCTTGGTCATAAGGGTGAGAAGGGAATATAACAAGGAGGTCAGCAGGTCAAAGGAAGAAGTAGGAAACAGGAGGATAGATGTTTGATGACTCATGAGGAAGGGGTTACAAGCCAAAGAATGCAGAAACAACCTGTAAGAGCCAGAAAAAGAGGGAGTTCTTACTTTGATCTCCTAAGACAACCAGTTCTGCAGACTTCCGCATTAGCCCAGCAGATATGCTTTTGGACTCCAGGCTTCCAAAACAGGGAAAGAATGAATCTGTGCTGCTTAAAGCCATCAAGTTTGTGACCATTGGTTATAATGATAATGGGAAACTAACACACCCTGTAATTCTAAAACAATCCTCGTTATTTCAACAAAATGGAAATATGTTAATAGCCATGATAGACTCATAGTCTACCATAGAAATACAAGTGTTGCTAACAATTTTCGAAAGAAGAAACATCAACTGGTCCATACACGAGTAAAGAAGAATCTGTCTTTACTAATCAATTATCCATTGATTGACACAGAGAAAAATAAAGGCTTACACACCCTTTACAAGTGTGTGATGGTAAATGGGTACCAGTGTGCTCTGTGGTTAGAAACAGAAGCTTGCACAAACACCTGTGTGTAGTGGAGGCTTGGATTCTTTGGAAACACAGTTATGCTCAATGAATATGCAAGGACTTCTGAAAAACAGACTCATAAAAGGGGCATACAAAAATCAGCCTGAAGTCTGGCACCTATGGGGAACACCTGGGAGAGCATGTGGTCTTGGTCAACAGGAGTACCTTGGAAGGAGGGCATAAGTTTGGCCACTGAGAAAACATCCTGGTGAATAATTAGAGAGAGCAGGTAAAAAGGAAGGCCCAGAAAATCAGAGAGGACTTTTTGTTTGGCATTGCTTCTCAATGCTGCCTCACTTCAAAAGACTCTATAATGTTTTGATGACACTTTTGGCTAAGGTTCAGCAGAGCCCAGACTGGGCGGAGCCGATGTGAAAAGCAGCGTGGCCTAGGACCTGCCTCATGGAGATTTGGCAAAGCCAGAAAGGCAGATGCTCAAGGTCACACACAGGGCTGGACCTGCCAAGAGGAGGTTCAGAAAAACCAGATGGACTTAAGAGACCATAACCCCATGGCAGCTTCTGATGATTGTGTTGTTCCTGTAGATAGATCGAAACTGTTCCTGTGTTCCTTTTGGCACTGGCTGATTTGTACGAACTGCTGACCAGTTGCCCCCAAGGACCTGTGCCTGAGACTTGGTATCCTTTCTAAAGTGCTTAGGATTGGTTGGCTGGAAAATGTTTAAAGATATTAATAAATAGTTTAAAGATACATCTACGGATGGCACCCATTATGGCTTAGGCATTATGGGTAACTTGGTTTTCAAAGCTATAGAGGAAACTGCAGGTTTTGAATGTATGACATAGGTTGTCAACAAAATAGCAACTGTTGCCACTGGGTTCAGTCCTGTCTTACACTCAGAAGGAATGTTTTCTGTTTTCTTCTTTTTCCTCCTTTATTGGTTTACCAAAAGGATGAAGGTTCCCCTGACTTTGCAAATAGAAAGCTTGCAAATGGAGACTGGAGAACTTAAAAAACACAAATTGCCAGGGAAAGGAGAACAAACAGGAAAAGGGAAACAAAAGTTAGGTGATGACTGGCTTGTCATAGCTTTGCAAATAAAAAGTTTACAAACGGAGGCTGAAGAGTTTAAAAAGCAAAAACTGCTGGGGTTGGTGACTGAAACTGGGAATTTGCCACCAGATGAAAAAGGGAAGTGGGCAGGGATGGATCACACATTGTTCTGTTCCACACATTCTTTTTTTTTGGGGGGGGGGTCAAGACCAAGTTTTTCTGTAGCCTTGGCTGTCCTGGACTCACTTTGTAGACCAGGCTAGCTGTGAACTCACAGAGATCTGCCTGCCTCTCCCTCCCTAGTGCTGGGATTAAAGGCGTGTGCAGCCCACACACTTTCATCTCTAGGTCTCCACAGCCCCTGCATGTGGCAGCAGAACAGTTATTAGGCATCAGGGTTAGTGTAGAGCCAAGTGCACCCCTAGAGAAGCTGCATGGTACTACATAGGCACCATCAGCCTTTCCAGGAACTTTTGAAAATAGGCCTGGTACTAATGAGGGTCAAGCAAATCAGGAGATAACATGGTGTCCAATAGGAATGTCAGATTTAAAGTGACTTAAGGAGTCTATTGCTTCTTATGCAATGCATTCATCATTCGATAAGTAAACGTTAAGTAATTGGGCTATGCAAAATAGAGTCATTCCCATGATGGGGAAGTGACTGGTGTCAGCTGGGCTAGAAGTTAGTCAGCAATTACAATGGTTGTTGTAGAGGAGGCACAAAGCCATGAAAATAGAACAACAGAATATAGCAAGGGGAATAAATTTAATAAAAGACCAAATTCTTGGTGAGGGACGTTAGGCTGACATGCGGAAACAAATTCACTTAGACAATGTTGTGATAGAACAATGCCATGTTGCAGCTCTAAGAGCTTGGGATATGGTTGCTGAGGCTGGGGAAAAAATTAACTTCACTTACTAAAGTAATACAAGGTCCTGGAGAAACCTTCACAGACATTTTAGAGAGGTTGACTATGGCTGTGGATAGAGCTGTAGCAAACCCTGATGTCAGACAGGAGGTGATAAATAACTTGGCATTTGAAAATGCAAATACTGAATGTCAAGGAGTAATTAGACCATTAAAAGTTTGAGGAGCTCCAGTAGATGAATGGATAAGAGACACAACTGATATTGGTTCTCAGTAGCATCAGGCTAATATCATAGGACAAGCCATTGCTAAGGGTCTTACCCGATGCTTTAATTGTGGTGAATGTGGTCATTTCCAAAGACATTGTCAGGCTGAAACCTTCAGAGCTTGAACTGACTTCAGAACTCAAAATGACAGGTGCCTTGATGCTACAGAATTTGGTCTTAGAAGGGAATAAGTGGTTTCTGGCAACAGTGGAATGTCAAGGTTCTTGACTTTTTTTTTTTTTTTTTTGTAGTCACCGTGGAAAAGGTAAACCTGGTCCCAGGATTGTAGACCCAAAAGGGATGTCAGAGGTAACCTCTTGCAGGGAAACAAAGGGAGGGTCCAATTGGCTTGAGGCCCCTCAGAAACCAATGTGAACTGTATCCTTTGGCTAGCCCGGAGGTAACAAGCAGGAGGAAAAACAAAATTAACTACTGCTGATCTAATGCATGCTATTGAAGACAGTGCAACTTTGTATCTGGCCACAGATAAGTCTATTACATTATCCCCAACAGTTGAATATTATAAACTAGCCACTGCTGTTTATGGTCCTTTACCATCAAGGACAATAGGACTAATCTTGGGAAGAAGTGGATTAACTTCTCAAGGATTTATTGTGCATCCAGATATTATAGATGTGGATTGCAAGGAAGAAATTAAAATCATGGCATATATAAAGAAGGAGATGAAAATTAATGCAGAGGGTAGAATTGCTTAGCTGCTGTTGTTTCATTACACCAAGGAAAAGGCTGCTTCAGTAGAAAGAATAGGAGCATTTGGGAGTGCTGGAAACGTGTAATCTGACAAACAATGGTGAATGATCAAAGACCCAAATTAATAGTACAAATGAATCATATTGAAATAGAAGGATTGGTCAATATAGAAGCTGATGTCAGTATTCCATCCCAAGAGTCATGGAATGCAGAATGGCCACTTCAAATGGTCTATACACAGTTCATAGGAATTGGTAACTTATTACAGATAAAACAAAGTGTACAGTGGATTGTTGGACCAGAAGGGCAAACAGGGAAGTTGAGACCCTATGTGGCTGACATACCCATTAATTTATGGGGAAGGGATCTTTTATAACAATGGGACACTCAAATTAACATTCCTGCAATCCCAGAAACAGCAACTGATGTTTCTAAATGATGACATTAGGATTAAAATGATAGATTCTTCTGGGATAGGTATTGATAAGAGTACTTAAGAACAATCACAAGCTATGTCTAGTGTCCAAACACAGGACACCACAGGAATTGAGTTTCCAAATTTATACTGGGGGCAACTGCTGAAATTCCAACAGTCCTGCCCTTGAAATAGCTATCAAATAATCCTGTGTAGCAAGAGCAGTGGCCCATAACAAAGGAAAAATTGGAGGCTCTTGAGCAATTGGTACAAGAACAGCTGGAGGCTCATCATTTAGAAGAGTCTACCAGCCCATGGAATTCTCCTGTGTTTGTTGTAAAAAAGAAATGAGGTAAATGGACGATGGTAACAGATTTAAGAGCAGTGAATAGAGTAATTCAACCCATGGATCCTTTACAGCTGGTATTTCTTTACCTTCTTTATTACCAGTCATGTCCTGTAATAGTAATTGATTTAAAAGATTTTTTTTTCACAATCCCTTGCATGAGAATGATAGGGAAAGGTTTGATTTCTCTGCACCTCATTTTAACATCAGTGGGCCAATCAAGAGTTATCACTGGAATGTGCTTCCACAGGGAATATTGAATAGTCTGACTCTGTGTCAGTATTTTGTACAGAAACCACTAGAAAGAATTTGTAGGCAACTCCCTCAATCTGTTTTTTTTTTTTTTTGTGTGTGTATGTGTGTGCTTTTTTTTCAACATTTATTGATTTCTTCAAGTTACATCTTAATCACAGACCCTTCCCTCCTCCACTTCCTGGTCCCACCCTCCTACCCTCTTCCCCCTCACCCTCCTTTCTGCTTTTTTTTTTAATTGTTTTTTTAATTTAAGGTGTATCTCCCTCCCCACCGGCTCCCCCTTTAAGTCCAATAAAAGGCTCTTTTTCTTATAACAATAAATACAATACAAAACAATAAGAACAATTAGGCACAATTATGAAAATTATAAGGTATAACATACATTCCCAATGTCCAGTCCACATTTGGGAACTAATAAGAATATTCTATTATCTATCTATCTTGATGAGTTTAAAGTTCTATAACTAACTCAATTTCCAGCCTAACTTGCATTACGAACTTAAAAACATCTTTTTAGTCCTAGAACATCCTTCTAATTCTTAAACAACTTAAAACTTAACTGTGAGACTATAACTATCTAGTCTTCAACCACATCAAGTACCTTAGAAGGATAAATATATCTGAATAAACAGGAAGTGCAGACCAAGCAGCTTCCAAAACTAAGAAATGACAGACACCTCTATGTCTGGACAGCCCCCAATTTTTCTCTATAACATTGGAGCATCTATCTTCAGCCTTTTGGCCCAGTATCTCTGGCAGAGATTAATTTTAAAACAGGAATTATGAAGGACTTTCTCACCCTGTCTTGGCAGAGCTAGGCTGTCGACTTACCTGCTTCCAAGTTTTGTCCGTTTTGGACAGCATTCTGTCTACAGTTGAAGCAAGGGCTTTCTCTTGCCCAGTGACAGGCTTGCCACTAATGCAGCTATCTCCATATGGAGATTTTTCTATGCTCATCATCTACTTGGAGTAGAATGGAGGAGCTGTCAGGAGCTGACATGTCTCAATATCAAAAAATCTTAAGAAAACATCTTTGAATGCCATATTCTACAGATCTCTTGAGATTTTTGAAGACAACCTATCTATCTCCGCATATTTGGATAAGCAAATGTTGCTTGTCTCTTAGCAACTTGACTTCTCAATCTATTATTTATCACCATATGGATGATATTTTATTGGCTGATTCTGATACAGGTATTTTAGAGAACATATTTAAGGAAACTCAAAGAATTCTGCCACTATGGGAGTTAAAAATTACTCCTGAAAAAAATACAAAGAGGAGATTCAACTAGCTATTTGGATTATAAAATAAGTCAACAAAGAACTTGACCACAAAAGATACAGATCTGTAGAGACCAATTGCAAACTCTGAATGATTTTCAGAAATTAATGGGAAATATTAACTGGCTTTGGATTCATACTTATGAGTTAAGTAATTTGTTTCAAACATTACAAGGGGATTCAGATATAAATAGTCCAAGATGTCTAACTGCTGAAGCAGAAAAAGAGTTAATCTGGTAGAACAAAGATTTCAAGATACATATATAGATCAAATAGATCCTAAACTTGATTTTATTTTGGTCATTTTACCTTCAATTCATTCTCCTGCAGGGCTCATTACACAACAGGAAAATAGTATTATGGAATGGATTTTATTACCACATAAACAAAGTAAAAAATTGAAGACATACATAGAAAATATATCTGAATTAATTGTAAAAGGTAGAATAAGACTACTTCGGGGCTGGAGAGGTGGCTCAGAGGTTAAGAGCACTGGCTGTTCTTCCCAAGGTCCTGAGTTCAATTCCCAGCAACCACATGGTGGCTCACAGCCATCTACATTGAGATCTGCCCGGGCATATATGTAGAGCAAATATAAATAAATGTTAAAAAAATATTAAAAAAAAAAGAATAAGACTACTTCAATTATCATGAATGAACCCAGCTTAAATAGTAGTGCCTCTTACTAATGCTGACATTATGTCTTGTGAGTAATCAATGAAGATTGGCAAAGAGCTTGTAGTAACTCTTTGGGAGAAATTAATAACAAATTTCCAAAAAGCAAGTGTATACAATTTATTAAAAGAACTAATTGGATTCTTCCACAAACTGTAAAGGGAACACCAATTCCTGATGCACCAACATTCTATACTGATGCAAACAAGATGGTAATGGTAGGTTATAAGACAGACAAAATCAGCAAGGCAATCAAAAGCCCATATACCCCAGTTCAAAAAGCAGAATTGTATGCAATCATTATGGTATTATTAGATTTTCTTGAATCTCTTAAAATAATTACTGACTCTCTATATGAAGAAAGAGTTGTTTTGCATATAGAAACTACTGAATTTCTGCCTGATAGTTCAGAATTAACTTCATTATTTATGCAATTGCAACAGGTCATCAGAAACAGAAACAATCCATTATTTATTACTTATATTCAGTCTCATACAGGTTTACCAGATCCATTGGCACAAAGAAATGAGGAGATTGACCAATTACTAATAGGAAATGTGTTAGAAGCCTCAAAATTTCATGAGATACATCATATTAACAGCTCAGGTTTAAAGAAAAGATCCTCTATCACTTGACATCAAGTCAAAGAAATATTTTTTTAAATGTTCTATATGTTCTCTGTAAAACCAAACTCTATTACCTGCTTGTGTAGAACCTGACTGACTCCATCTTGAACAAGGATTCCATTTTGTATTAGATTTGACTCAGAGCTGACCTCCAGTTCCAGGAACAACAACAAAATGTACACTACCTTGCATTCCTGGGGTGTTCTCTAGTCAAATCCAGACAGCTTACTCTGAGAAAACACCCAAAAAGTCTAAACAAACTTTCTGCTGGTCAAGCTGATTGATAATGGTATGACAACAACAATGAGCCAATTTGGGATAGATAAGTTTGCCTGTCCAAATGTCATCCAATCCTATGCTAGAAACCCCTTTCTTTGTTTAAGGTCCTACATGAACCCAATATTTTTGGAGTTCAGAGCTCTCAACTTGAACCACTGTGCTGGTGAGCCTTGGGATTCCAAGCTCGAGCTTTCTTAATGAACAACCCTCATGCATTTAAGTTGGAGTTGGCTCCTGGGTGGTCTTTGGGGTCTCAAGAACTAGGCAGAACACTGTAAGTAACCCTATGGGGACTAAAAAGAATGAAATCTGGCAAATGGATGTGTTTCATTTTGCAGAATTTGGAAAACAAAGGTATGTACATCATACCATTGATACATACTCAGGGTTTCAATGGGCAATTGCTTTAAGTTCTGAAAAGACTGATTGTGTTAGCAATATTTGCTTATCTAAATATAAGAGATAGATAGGGCATCTTCAAAAACCTCAAGAGATCTGCAGAATATGGCATTCAAAGATGTTTTCTTAACTCAAGATTTTTTGATATCGAGACATGTCAGCTCCTGACAGCACCCCCTATTCTACTCCAAGTAGAAGATGAGCATCGAAGAATCTCCAGTGGGAGATGATTGAATTGGTGGTAAGCCGTTCTCTTGGCCAGAAAAACCCCTTGCTTCAACTGTAGACAGACTTCTGTCCAAAAAGGACAAAACTTGGAAGCAGATAAGTCGACAGCCTAGCTCTGCCAAGACAGGGTAGGTAAGTCCTTCATAATTCCTGCTCTACAACCAATGTCTGTCAGAGAAACGGGGCCAAATGGCTGAAGATTGATGCTGTAATGTATGGAGAGAAAATGGGAACTGTCCAGGCAGCCACTGGTATGTCATTTTTTAGTTTTGGAAGCTGCAGGCCCTGCACTTCCTATATAATCAGATATATTTATCCCTCTCAGGTCTCTGAGGTGGTTGAAGAATAGATAGCTAGAGTCTCATAGTTAAATTTTGAGTTGTTTAGGAATCAAGAGGGTGTTCTGGATCTAAGAAGATATTTTTAAAATTATGAGGCAAGTTAGTATGAAAGCTGAGTTAGATATAGAACTTTAAACACATGGAGATGGTTAGATAGTAGAATATTAAAGTCAGGTGCCAAATACATATGGACTGGACATTGGGAATGTATGCTAAGCCATATAACTCTTATAATTGTGGCCTATTTATTTCTGTTGTTTTGTATTGTATTTATAGTTATAAGAAAAAGAACCATTTGTTGGACTGAAAGGGAGAGCTGTTGGGGGAAAAAAGAAATACCTTAAACTAAAAAAAAAAAGAAGGGAAGAGGATGGGGGGGTTGAGGGGGAGGAGGGTGGAAGGGTGGGACTGGAGGGGGGAGTAGGGAGGGGATTGTGATTGAGATGTAACTTGAAGAAATAAAAAATAAATTATTAAAAAAAAAGAAATGCAATAGTCATGAAAGCTGGTCATTGTGTTAGGTACTATGACAATCTATTATAGTTATTTTCTAAGCTAATCAGAAATAAAGCTGCTAAGAGACAAGCAAAAAAAAAAAGAATACAAATATCATTTGATTATAATCCATGCCTATTGATTTCCTCAATGTTTATCCAGCATAAGGCCTCTTTACTGGAACTTGGGGCTTGTTCCCTCTTCTCAGTTAAATGCATAGTAATCGACCAGACTTTGTTGAGAGCTTTCTCAAACAGACCCATCACTGTGGAATTAGCACTCTGAAAAAAAATGTATGTGCACTTAAGATTGAATCAATCCATGGCCTATGCATTGCTATAGTAGTTGTTCTTACTTGGAATATTAGAAAAATAAATAATTATATGTTGAAGGAAGAGTTGAGAATTTTAAATTATATATGTCCACTCTCCCTCATTTTGAATTTTCACAATACTTCCTTATGAAACAGACAAGAAAAATAGTCACATAACAAAAGGGACAGATTAGAACCAGTTGAGAAAGAAAGTGCAGGGAACAATTCTATAGACTATAATTTTATGAGTACTTTATATTTCTTTTTTTTTAAACATTTTTTATTTATTATGTATACAGTATTTGCTCTACATATATGCCCGGGCAGATCTCAATGTAGATGGCTGTTAGCCACCATGTGGTTGCTGGGAATTTAACTCAGGACCTTGGGAAGAACAGCCAGTGCTCTTAACCTCTGAGCCACCTCTCCAGCCCGAGTACTTTATATTTCATGAAAATTGTCTTAGAGTTTTCAGAAAAATAAATAAGACACTCAAATATGACTGTAAATGTAAAAAAAACAAAAACAGAAACAAAAAAAGACAGATTGTGTTATGATACTTTTATTGGAAATAATAACAATTATGGGAATACTTGCACAAATTATGACTGATAATGCTCCTGCATAGGTATCCAATAAAATGAAGCAACTTTTTGCATATTATAATATAAGGCACATTACTGGTATACAACACAATCCTACAGGACAAGCAATTGTAAAAAGAGCTAATCATACCATAAAAGAGATCCTTTAAAAAAGGGGGGTGGGAATTAAAGAATCCCAGGGACAGATTATACAATGCTTTGCTAATATTGAATTTTCTAAATATTGGTGAAAAAGGAACCACAGCAGCTGAGAGACACTGGTTTTGGAGTTCAGAGCTCTCAACTTGAACCACTGTGCTGGTGAGCCTTGGGAGTCCAAGCTCGAGCTTGCTTAATGAACAACCCTCTAATCTTTATAAGTTTGGTTACCAACAAAACTTATAAAGATTATATCTGACCCGTGAAAACCTCCTATTAGCTGAGACATGAATGTCTTCACGTAACAAGTGTATCTTGTTGACTCTCTGGTCTTCATGGCATTCTACTCTTTTATCCAGCATGGCTGAAGATTACGCTTCAAATGGACTTATAAAGTTGATAGATGCCTTTCACCTACTCAAACTTAGAGCAGAAAATTATTTTCAGAGCAAAAGATTGGGTAACAATAAAGACAAATTAGCCAGGGGATTCAGCCTAACAGACTGCCTTAGTCACTATTTTTCTCAAAAATTTGCATGCAAGTCAATTTCAAAAGGTCTAGCCCAAAATGATCGATCACACAGAGACTGGACAACAAAAGTTAGAGCTAGCTTTCCTGGGAATTGGCTAATATCTCAATTTTATATAGGGTACCCCCCCAAAAAATATTTATACCTCCATTCCCAAGAGGTGGGGTGAAAGTTTTTTGTTCTTTGATATGTTATGTGTTTGTTGTTGACTAAAATTGTTGGTTATAAGTTGTTATTGGATATGGTAAGAGAGAACATAAAGGTTGAATTCAGAGACCTCTTTCTTTCTTTCTCTATTCTTTTCCTCTTTTTTTCTACAAAAAAATCTTGCTTTAATGTATATTGCTAAAATTTTAAAGTTATTTTGATTATATTGAAAGAAATTTAGGTTATTTTGTTTATATTGAAAGAAATTTAAGGTTATTTTGTTTAAATCTTGCTTTAATGTATATTGATTGTCAAAAGATTTAAATGCTACTGTCTATGATAGTGATAGAAATTCAAGGTTATTTTGTTTAACTCTTGCTTTAATATATATTGATAGAAATTTAAGGTTATTTTGTTTATGTATTGTACATAAGAAATTCATTTATATTGCATATGTAATTCTTATAATGTGGCAGTTTGGATTTCTTTGGAAATACAGTTATGTTGAATGAATATGTAAGGGCTTCTGAAAAATAGACTCATAAAAGGGGCATACAAAATCAGCCTTAAGACTGGTCCCTGTTGGGAACACCTGGGAGAGCACGTGGTTGGGGTCAATAGGTGTATATTGGTAGGAGGGCATAAGGCTGGCCAATGAGAAAACATCTTGGTGCATAATTAGAAAGAGTGGATAAAAAGGAAGGCCTGAAAAACTTATGAGGGCTTTTTGCTTGGCATTGCTTCACAATGCTGTTCATCAGTGCTTGCTGCTGAGACTTACAGCAGAAGTTGGGCGGAGCCCAGGTTGGGCATAGCTCAGGTGAAAAGCCTCACTTGGAGTCATTAAAAAATGGCCAGCATCAAGGCCATCCATGGAGTGTAGCACCTGCCCAGAGACTGCAGTGCCCAGTGAGGGCGCAGCAACTGCCATCACGGAGGCCAAGAGGACAGAAAAGTCTGCAACATCAAGCAGGGGTGTGCCAACAGCTTGTGCCTAGACCAACAGATGGCAGAGAGACCTCAGCCTCAAGCGATAGTGCCACAAAGGCTGGTTCCTAGGCCTCTCAAGTACACGCCTGCTCCACGGCAGCAAGCTCAGGCAGGCCAAAGAGGCCTCATGGCAACGCACATGCCCTGAGGAGGTTCAGCTAATTCAAACAGACTGAAGAGACTGTGGAACCAAGCGAGGGTGAGGCAGTGGCCATCAAGATCCCAGAGCCGGGTGAGCACTGCAGCTGCTGCTTACTGCTGTGTTTCCTGTGTATGCTGATTTGGATGGACAAGTTGCCCCAAGGAATCACGCCTGAGAAGTATCCCTCTAATGTGCCTTGGGTGATTAGCATTATTAATAAGTAGTTTATAAGGTATGCCCACATCTGTGAATAACATCCACTCAAAATGTTGCGGTATTTATGCCTTGTTACACTTTCACCCTATATGCCACTTCCAGAGATTGATCCTGAACCAAAACTCACAAAGCTGTTCAAAGATGTAAATATAAAAATGTTCATTTCAGTATTACTCGTGGTAATGCAAGATCATGAATAACCAAAATGTCCATAAATAGCAGATTCATTAAATAAGTTATTGCATGTTTGTATTATAGAATCTATTGCAGGCATTAAAATATGTGTACATACACACAGAGGAAATATACAATATATTTTGAGTAAATTGATGTATAAAATAGTGTACATGATATCATATCATTATCCAAATCTATACTTTAGATAAAAATCTATGTTTTGAATTTTATAATGATAGATTGTTCCTATTGGATCCTACTGTAGTTTTCCATTTCCCCTTGCCATGTGACCTTCCAGTACACTGGAGAAGAAGGAGGAGGATCTTTTCCATCTCTGCTAATCATGGGTTTGGCCATCTGACTTGTTTGGTCAAGAGAGCATAGGGGAAAGTGACAATCTGTCAGTTCCAAACCAAACCCTTAAGAGGCATTATAGGGGTCGGCTTACACACTTGCATTCCTGCCAACACCAGAAGAAAAACATGTCCTTGGAAGCTGCTGACCCAAGAGGAATGTAAAGACAAGTGGAATGGAATGAAACCAAGTGAGACTTTCAACCAAGCCAATCAAACCACAGTCTAAGAAAAAACACTTTGGCCAAGTCATAGACCCATGAGAAAGAAAGGCAAAGTGTTTTATGCCACTGAATGTTAGAAGGCATTACTATGTCAGAAACTAAGATGTCTGTTACTTAATTATATACTAATAAGTGAAATCTGAAGAAGAAATTACTAGAATGTTAACCTTGGCTACCTCTAGGTGGTAGGATATGGTGGTATTTATTATTCTTTGGATAGCCCCATCAAAGTCCTTTTCCAACTGCAAGAACTGAACCCACCTTCACTCCCACACTCCAGCTCCACACATCCAGCTACTTACTTAATATCTGTATTTCAAGGTCTTGATCTCAACATGCCTACAACTGAATCACTGATCCCTCCCTTGGTGACACTGTCATCCCCACCACAGTTGACGGTAAACTCATTCTCCCAGTTGCTCCATCTAGAAGACTTAGGGTCATCTTTTCCTCTCCTTTTTTTTATCCCACATCAAGTCTATCAGTTACCTTGTCAGCTTTGATTGAGATGTTCCAAGATGCCAGTACCCCTCACCTTCTAACTCTCTACTGCTTCCAACCTGGTCCAAGCCAGCATCTTCCTTCACTTGGCTTACTCTTTGAGCATCCTTTCTGGTCTCACTACTTTTCCCTCTCCCCCAACAATCTAATATTTGCCATTGCTATAATACACATTTTAAAATGTAAAGTTTGCTGGAAACCCTCCAGCAGGAGACTCTTATTTCCTGCATGCTTTCACCATCATTCCTTCTCTGACCTCACCACTATGAGCTGTCTCCCTGGATCACCTGATCCTTGGATATGGAAGAGTTTTCTCTCCCTGGAGCCCATGGGTTGGTCAGACTCTGTCTGACATATCCCACCCAACTGTATTCAAAGCCTCTCCTCTGTTCAAGTGCCATCTTTCTGAAGAGATCTACCCTAACCACCCTTTCCAGTTAGACTTCAGCCCCTTCCACATTGCCCCAATTCTCTTTCCTCCTTAGCATGTGCCACTTTTTTCAGTAGCACTTACCACATTCTCACATATTAGCTGTATGCTTTATGCAATCATTACCCCTTGCCTTGTTGCCAAAACTTAAGTGTCTGAAGGGCAGCTGATTGTCTGTCTTGTTCTTGTTGAATCCCAACTGCCTAGCCTTTATCTGACACACAATACGCACTTAAACTGGATTTATGGGATAATGAAGGAATTTATTTGTAAAATTCTTTTTATATAGTTAACATGTATTATTTTAATTCATTTTTCTCTTTAATCAACTATTTTCAGAGCCTAGTTAATGCAACAAAAGTTCTCTCTTTGAACTTGCGTCGGATTAAATCTCCTAACTTGGCATTCACATCAAAGTTGATCTGAAGCACTGTACCCACCAGTTCTCCTGACAATGAAATCTTGTTAGCTGATTTTCTTTCAGCCATCGATGATCTCTTTTCAGGATACAAATTGTCTCTGTAGTCTACTTAAACTGTTAGATGAGAACAGGGATAGTCTTAATTGGCCTTTCTAATATTTCTAAGCAAGGAACGTATGTGTCCTCTGAATTCTTTATAGGTATTACTTTGTGGCAAAGACAAAGAAAATTACATAATTGTTTACATATTAGGAATCAACACCACAACATGAACATACACTCTCAGCAACCTCTCTACCATGGCTCCCTTGCAGCTAGCTTTCACTTTTTTAGTAGTCCTGGTCTGTTCTATTATTCAAACACTAGACAACAGAGTATAAGCACTTAGTTCTTTTCCTTGCCTTTATTAGCAGTAGCTCCTGCAGATTCTCAGTGCCCTGGCAGATTTGTTTGGATTCATTCTATCTCTGGCTACAGAGCAAACTCCTCACAGTAATCACTGGAAGCTAAAACCTTTATACAAGTATCTTAGTTATGGTTTCTATTGCTGTGATAAAACACCACAACAAAGTCAATTTAGAAAGGAAAAAGTTTGTTTCAGCTTATTCCTTGCAGTTTGTCATCCAAGGAAGTCAGAGAAAGAACTCAAAGAAGAAACCTGGATGCATGAACTGATGCAGAGGCCATGGAGGACTGTTCCTTACTAGCTGGCTCATTATGGGTTGCTCAGACTGCTTTTTTATAGCATGAGGGCCACAAACTCAGGGGTGGCACTTCCCACAGTGAGTTGGGCCATCCCACATAAATCATCAACCAAGAAAATGTACCATATGCTTACCTACAAGCCAGTCTTGTGTGGGTATTTTTTTTTTTCAATTAAGGTTCCCTATTCCAAAGTGACTCTAGCTTGTGTCAAAATGACATAAAAACTTTACTGCCCACATCTATTCCAGAGAGGTACAAAATCTAAGTCACAGAGAGCATGGTTGCAGCTGAGAGGCACAGACATCCAGTAGTCAAGCACACAGATTATGAGTCAGACTATGTTTGTTCCAACTCTATTTCTGCATGGCCTGGGCAAAGTTAGACTGTCTCAGATGAAACTCATATCAGTGAAATTCACAGAGTAACTAACTACTACAGGGTTTTTCTGAGAATTAAATGACTCATGCTTAGTACAAAATAAATCTCTAAGAAGTTTATTATGCATGCTCAGAGCAGTGTAAGTCTCTTAGGCACTCCCCTTTGAACAAGATTGGCACCCCAACTCCCTTCTCCCCAGAAAATGTGGAAGAGCTCCTGATTTAGACATGATCTGTAAAGCATTCCCTGGCTTTCCACGTTCATCAGTTCGTCAACTTTAAAAACAAAGGTAGTTGCTCACATGTGTTGTCAGAGTGCCTTCCTATGAATACCTCTACCCAATACAGAGACCAGGCAGGCAGCAAAGAACCAAACAAGTGAGAACCCAGGTCATGCCACCCTGAAGGGAGCCTGTTTTCCAGCACTTGCAGTGAGTGGGAAAACCTAGTATTTTCAGATTCAGTCTGGTGCCAATTAGAAGTTGTTTTCAGGTCTAAACGTCCAGGATCATTTCCATCCCACACTTCTGCAATCCAAACATAGTTCACACTTGTGATTTGATAAAAATCCAGCAAAGTGTACAAATGTAATTAAGACTTGAAACATCTCCCATTTCCATGTGAGTTAAAGGTACCAGTTTTAAGCAACTTCTAAAAGAAGAAGAAGAAGAAGAAGAAGAAGAAGAAGAAGAAGAAGAAGAAGAA
>CAJQZJ010037361.1:3516836-3532304 GCA_907164525.1 Lophiomys imhausi | reverse complement strand
AAGAAGAAGAAGAAGAAGAAGAAGAAGAAGAAGAAGAAGAAGAAGAAAAAGAAGAAGAAGAAATAATCAATTTCCAGACTTTCATGACCAAAATTCATACCAAGTACTATGAACTGATGGAAACCTCAGGAAATCCTACCTCCACACAACCTATTCAGGTTTCTAACACTTAACCCAAGTGGTCTCATTTGGATAGAAAGAAAATTCCAGTTCTTGAAGAATTAGATTATGTTCCGCATGGCCTGAGGGGGGGATTGTGATGGGGTTGGGAAGATAGCATTTCATCTGGACCATGAAGAATCTTTCTTGCCCCATGAGAATTTGTCTTGGGAAGAGAAAGTGAATTGTGAGGCTGAGGTTGGAATGGCTGAGGGAGGGGACTTGAAGAAACTACAAAGTAATTCTGCTTAGAAATATCAACTACAGCTTGCCAATTAAAAACCCATTTGTTGAGATAGTCAGGCTCAGAGGACAGAATGTATTACAAGAAAATTTGTAGCCTGGTGAGTAGATTCCCTGAATCAGCTTAGGCTGAGGGACTGAGGCATCCTTCCTAATGATACAGGGCAGAAGGGAAGACGGTTCAGCCAGTAAAAGAGCTTGCTGCAGAAGTCTGATGATGAGCCTCATCCTCGGAACCCATGGAAAAGGAGAGGGTGGACTGACCCCACAAAGTTGTCCTCTGTCTGACCTCCACATGCACCATGGTACTACACACACACAGACACACACACACACACACACACACACACACACTAATAATAATAATAATAATAATAATAATAATAACAACAACAATAATAAGTTTAATTTAAAAATACTGGGGCTATCTCAGTTATGGTTTTATTGCTGTGAAGAGACACCATGACCAAAGCAACTCTTATTTAAAAAAAAAAAAGCAAAAAACATTCAACTGGATCTCGCTTATAGTTTCAGAGGTCTAGTTCATGATCATCATGAGGAAAACATGGTAGTATCCAGGCAGACATGGTGCTAGAGAAGGAGCTGAGAGTTCTACATCTTAATCCACTGACATCAGAAGAGGGCACTATCTTGCATTGGGTGGAGCTTGAGCATTTAAGCTAACAAGGCCACACCCACTCCGACAAGGCCACACCCACTCCGACAAGGCCACACCCACACCTCCTAATCCTGCTACTCCTTATGGGCCAAGCATTCAAACACATGAATCTGTGGGGACTAGACCTATTCAGACCAACCACAGGGGCTCACTGGGGAATGAAAAACATCAGTCTAAAACTTAGATTACTACCCAAATTAGTTTATGAAGTTCTATTCTCTGTAGCTCTGCGAATCATCCAAACAGGGAGGGATTTGAACTGGGGCATCTCCAGGTCAGGATGTCAGGTCCAGGAAAAAACTGTTCTTTCACAGAGGTTCTTTGTTGTGGAATTCCTTGCCGCTGACCCCGCCGACTCCCTGTAAGTATAATATTTAGAAATTAGCATTTTATTGATTTTGACACGTGCTGTCATTGATGCTCTGTTTTATGTGTTTTAATTAAACTTTGTCAGTCGCTGCTGTGTCCCAAAGCCAAGAACTGGAGGTGAAGGAGGTTTCATAAATCAGGCCTGGAGCTCGAGCTGGGAGTCCATCAACCCTTCTCACCGTGCCGCTGTAATTATTTGCCCCTGGTCGATTAGAGAAGCTTTGAGGTCGCTTCTTCAGAGAAAAAGCGTCTTCCCGGTTAATCTCCCTCCACGTTGTAAATTCATAGAGCCCTTCTCCAAATCTCACCATCCCCTGATAAAAACCTGAGCTTTCTGTTACGTCTCAGGGACCAGTGCTGTCAGTTGTCCTTGTCACCTTGTCAAAGTCACCTCACCTGGGGACCTCAGGATGGCTTCATGATGCTCTATCTTGGAGCCACAGTTTTTGTCTGGTTTTCTTGTCGCTTACACTGCTCTGCAGCTCTGCACTCCTGTTAATTCTGAACTCCTTCAAGATGCGTGTGTAGTCAAGGGTGTGTGTGTAGTCAAGGGTGTGTGTGTAGTCAAGGGTGTGTGTGTTGTCTGTCAAGGGTGCCATTTTATTGTCGTCTCTTTTCCAGCATGCCTGTACAGTTAATGCTCGGTACATGTTAGCTGAATCTAATTGCAGAGTGTGAGGAATTTGCACATCTCTCAGAAATACCCTAGAACCAACTGAAATCCACCCCAGAGCCTGCACCACATCTGGAACATCAAAGACCACAGCCAGAGGAAGAAAAGACTGTGGTTATTTTTAAAACATCACCCTGCAGGTCAAGTCCAATCAGTACTAATGTTTTAAATACAAGTATCTGTTATATATAGTAAATTCCTAGAGCACTTTGGAGATCAAGATGAAAAAGATCGTTTATTGACTATTCTTTGTTCAAACTCAATAAATATTTTTCTTTAAAAATTGTTATTTATTTCTCATTAGCATGCAAAATGATAGGTTGCATAATGACACTGTCATGTGTCACCCCCCACTACCATTCTTTGTATCCCTACTGGTCTCCTTCCTGTCCAAAATAGTCCCCTTTCTGCTCTTATGTCTTAAATTTAATAAATACACTCAACACTTGTGTGTGCGCACACACAGTTAAATCTAGATTCTGCATGTAAGAGGAATCATGATGTATTTGTCTCTCTCCCATTGACCTCCTTTGCTTCCCTTTCCTTCCATAGGCCCTTTCTTCTCCCTTACATATAGTCTCCCTTCTGTTCATGGTACGTGTGTGTGTGTGTGTGTGTGTGTGTGTGTGTGTGTGTGTGTGTATGTTTCTGAGAAGTATTTGAATCAAGAAACTGGAAATGGGTTTAGTGGTTTGAATAAAAATGACTCCCATAGGCTCATACATTTAAATGCTTAGGCAGTGGCACTATTTGAAAGGATTAGAAGGTGTGGCCTTGTTGGAGTGGGTGTGGCCTCGTTAGAGAAGGAGGGCCCCTGGAGGTGGGCTTTCAGGTTTCAAAAGCCCCAGCCAGGCCCAGTGGCCCTCTCTTTTCCTGCTGTCTATGGATCCAGATGCAGAATTCTCAGGTCTTTTTCCAGCACCATGTCTGCCTGCCTGCCACCATGCTTCCCACTATGATGATAATGGACTAAACCTCTGAAACTGTAAGCCAGCCCCATTTAAATGCTTTCTTTTATAAGAACTGCCATTATCATGGTGTCTCTTCACAGCAATAAGACGCTGACTAAGACAAGACGTGAGGTGTGGTAGGCGCTCCAGCAATCCCAACACTAGCTACATAGTGAGGCCTTGTCTCAGGAAGTCAAAAAGTAATTTTTTAAAAAATAAGAAGACAGAACATTCCTCTCACATAAGAAAAGAAGAAAGCTAAATGTATAAGTGACAAAAATGTGCTATTATTTACCATTTTATTGCTATATTACAGGACATGATAAGCAATTGTCAGATGTAAAACCAGATAAGCATTTCTTGAGCAAAGACCGCATAGGCATTTGGGACCAGAGAAAAGACAAATGTCCCCTCAGTCTTGCCTGTCACCTTAACCTGAATTCACCTTCCTCCCATAAGAAGCCTTTGCCTGCTAGCATTTTCATGTTTCTGAATTTTACGTTTCTGAGGGCTGCTTGATTGCCTAGCAGACATTCGTGAAGCACTGTGAGTCAGGCTCCATTCAGCTCATCTAGCCCCCATACCAAGCTATTGCTATGGCCTTAAAGTGACTACTGCCATTATAGTATCATCTCCAGTTGCAGAGGAGGAAACTTTGGTATGAAAGAAATAAGTGCATGACCTTATCTACACGGTAGGGGCCAGAGTCAGTACTTGAAGCCCCCAGGCCTGTCTCCTTTAGCACTAGACTACCTATCTTTGCCATAGACCAGCGATTCCCAACCTGTAGGTCATCGCAAACCCTTTGGGATTTGAATGACTCTTTCACAGGGTCCACCTGAGACCATCAGAAAACACAGATATTTTCAGTATGATATATAACACTTTCAAAGTTACAGTTATGAAGTAACAACGAAAATAATTTTATGGTTGGGAGTCACCACAACCTAAAGAACTTTATTAAAGGGTCACAGCATTAGGAAGGTTGAGAACCAATGCCATAAACTGATCTTTGATGTCTCAAGATATTTGAAGCTCTAGGCACCTGAGGTTCAAGGTACCAAGGCTCTGGTATCCAAGGCTCTGGCATCCCAGGCTCTTCAAGAGTGCCTTAAGCCCAGCCAGAGCTGTGAGCACATTCACCCATCATACTCAGAGAAAAAAAATCTGTTAAGCACCAACTGTGCATCTGAATTAACCCAGATTTACAGAACCCTTGCCTCCTGTAACTTACAGTCTAATGATAAAAAATAGGAAAATACCCAAGAAAACTAACCAACATACCTACTATGACACCATCCTAAGTGAGACAACAGAAATAGAACAGACTAATGAGGTCTGGGGGAGCAGCCACAGGGCAGGGGGTGGGGCTTAACTTCTGTGGTGAGACAGAGTTTGGTCTTGAGGGGGAAATCAGCTGCACAGTGAGGATTTGTGGGAAAGATACTTGTGTTAGATTCCTTTCTGTCACTATGATAAAACACCATGGCCAGAAACAACTTGAGAAAGAAAGAGTTTATTTTGGCTTACAGTCCAGTGAGCTAGAGAGTCTTTCATAGTGACTAAGGCATGACCCAGTAAAAGGAACAGGAAGCTGGCTGGTCACATTTTTTCCCACACACACAAGAAGCAGAGGGGACAAAAAGGAAATTGGGTGAGGTATAAACCATTAAAGCTACCCCTAGTAACATATTTCCTCCAGCAAGTTTCTACCTCTTAAAGATTCCATAACTCCCCAAACAGTACCACTGGGGACCAAGTGTTCAAATACTTGAGCCTCTCATTCAAACCACCACACAGTCAAGGATCAACAGGGGCAGATGCCCTTAGGTAGGAAGATAGTTCCAGAAAGATAAAGACTCCTGGAGAGTAACAATCAAGGGAAAGAGGGGACAGGGAGCAGAACTCAAATCTTGCAGAACTGAAATTTAGCATCTACATTCTTGGCAAGAAGCTACCAGACTTGGCACAGTGCTAATTCCCAGTAAAACACTACACAGACCCTTCGCCTTTGTACCTAAATGTCTCTGAACACTCCAGTCTTTCTTAGGATACTGAGCACTGTTCCCAGGGTGCATGGCAATCTCCCATAATCATTCTTTGTGGTGTGTTGGCCAACCACGTGGACATCTATCTTTCCCAACTTAAAGTCAAGTGACTTTAGGCAAATTCTCGACCCTAAGCTTCAGTTTTTCTGGCCTAAAGAGTGGGGTCACAAGACGCAAATCTCACATCACTGTGACTGATAGCTCATCTTGATTGTCAACTTGATGGAACCTAGAGTCAAGCTGATAACAAATCTCTAGGCGCGTCTGTGGGGAATTTTCTATATTAGGTTAATGGAGCTAGAAAAATCCACCCTAAATGTGGGCAATACTATTTTATGGACTGTGGTTCCAGACTGAATAAAAAGGATAAAGTGGGCTGAATTCAAGCCTCCATCTCCCTCTGTTTATTGACTGTGGATACAATGTAAGCAGACACTTCCTTGTCCAACCTCCATGAGGTCTCTCCACCATGGTGATCTATACCCCTCTGGAACTGTAAGTCAACACAAACCCTTCCTTAAGTTGCCTCTTCCAGGTTTCCTCTCATAACAGATAAATACAGTGACTTACATGAGATCACGTCCCCGTGTAAGCACAGCCCTGGGCTGGTGAAAACAACCACATGTAGGCAGTTCTCATGAAACGGTGAGAATTTTCATTAATTATACCAGGAATTGATTCCTCAGGTTTAAATACTTCCTAGCAGAGTGTTCCAGAACCTCTGGCATCAGCTATGTTGTTTTCTAGGCTGATAACAATGGATTACTGGAAAGGGTTTGAAAGGCAATAAAAGGGACATGGTCTTAAAGGTCTACCATTTCCCAAACAATATTATCTCTACTGTTTATTTTTTTTAATGCAGCATACTGAAAATTTCTAATCTTATTCATTCATTCTCCACTCTATTCTGTTTCATGTCAGCTTAAGCAGGAAGACATCAGCAACATGGCCTTCCGATGGAGAATCAATGACTGAAAGTGTAGGGTACATGACCAGAAACTCAATTCTCTGCCCAGATGAAAAGAGAATGCAGTTTAACCCAAGGAATGCCACCACGGCAGGATTTCTACCCGATTCCTGAAAAGTAGAGACTCTGGAAAAACGCTTGGGGCGGGGTGGGGGTGGGGGGGCCGCTCCACCCTGTTTACCACAAGGTTTTTTTTGCTTGCTGCTAAAAGCCTTTGTTAAGACCCAGGCGCTAGCACCATCTCCTGGTGGAATTGAAAACTAAAACTGGACATTTCAGGTAAGGACCCTCCCTCGCCTTAACTGTAATCAAGTTCAGGAGGAAAAACCTAATTTCATCAGAACGACTGCGTTCTTAACCTCCTGTTAAGTATCTCAGTGGAGAAGAACAGATGGAAGTAGTCTCAGCCACTTACAGTCCCCAAAGGGACGGCCCCTGCTACGCCATCACTTCCTTTGTTTCTGTAAGAGCTATCAGTCCACCAGAGGCAGCTTGCCATAGCCCACACACTCATCTTACCTGAGGATCCTCCTCTCCCCACATTAGCATCCTCAAATCCTTCTGCTTTCTGGAGATTGTTTACATAAAGAAATCATATTGGGATCTGTGCTCAGAGTCAGACTTCTGGACACTGCACAGCTGCAAGGCCATGTTCACCGGAGACCCAGAATTCCATGGTAAGGAACTTTGGTGTCTTGGCCTTTTTAGGGAAAGAAAAGATGGATATCTTGCCCTCGAGGCCCCTTAATCTTGGTAATGCCCCCATGCAATCAGTGCGTGTGTGTGTGTGTGTGTGTGTATGTATGTGTGTGTATTTTCACTTAACAGTCAAAAAATATGGTCAGAGAGAGCAGAAGCAACTTGTCCAAGATCTTTCAGCGAGCAAGTGAAAGAGGCGGGACTCAACTTGTACTCCCTCGATCACTATAATGAAGTATCTTTCACAGACCTGGGATTTGGGGTTTCCTCCAGCTGACAAAGGCACCCCTTATAGTAGCAGGACGAATGAAATGGAGATAATAGTAGATGGAGGTGTTCTTCGAGGTCCTGTGAGTGCATGTGGAAAGTAGGGGACTGGAGCTGTGTTAACTTCAGACACTGCTTATCCTTTTTAAAGGGAGGGTGCACCCAGTAGGTCCTTTTTTTTCCCCAGCCTTCTTTCACTCAGTGCGGCTACCGAGCCATGGTTCTTACCCAAAGCCTGTTTTTTTCGGACCCTGTTAGCAGATTTCTCAGTGTCCATGCCTGACGATTGATTTCTCATGGCTATTCGCAAAAGCACCAATACAAACACTATTAACTGGCAATAAAACCAGCCAGCCGATTCTAAAAGCCGGTACTGGCAACTGCTCTGTGGTCTTTGGGGACCTTTGGTTTGCCAGGTCCCGCTAAAGCAAACATTTCTTTTGATGTCAACATGCCTAAGGCGGCAACCTTGTCTTTTGCTCAAAATTTATAGAATGATGATGTCCGACAGGATGGAGAGAAGACACTCTTTTGGGTTCCTCATGCCAGAACCACCCAACACGGTGGTTTATAGATTTCTTTCTGTTCTCAAGTAACATCACTTTTTAAATTTTTTAAAGAAGAATGAAGAAATTTAAACATCATTCTTAAACCATCTTTTGGGTTCCTGCACTGGACACTGTACGTCAAAGATATTCATATACAGATAAACCTCTTCAGAGAACTCATAATCTAGGAACAGGACACAGCTTACACATGGAGCAGCTAGACAAACAGAGCCAGCAGCCACGGTCAGGGTGAGGTGGAGGGCTGCAGACAACAGCAGTTAGTCATGCTCAGAAGGGAAGGCCACACTGTGGCTAGCAAGCCCACAGCTACACCTTTGCTGTGCCTGCTTTCGCTGCACTTCTTCGTGCCTTTTAGCTGATGTGTAAAAATGACAGCGGAAAGCCTCTTTCCTCTTTTTAAAAGCTACACGCATTTCAGTTGCTGCATTTTCATTGTCCATGGGACTGGGTTTCACAAGGCGTTCCACGAAAGCACGTAACTACCATAAGCATGCCTGCCCCCTGCCCCTCCCTCCCTTTCCCCTCTCATTGGTTCCCTTTGACCTCCTACACAGTTGCAGTTTATGTGTCTAGATAAGATCTAGAATGCAAAATGAGAGAGAACATGCAATGTTTGTCTTTCTGAGCCTGACTTAATTCACTTAACATTATCTCTTGTTGCATCCACTTTTCTACAAATGACATAATTTTATTCTTTTTTTTTAAAGATTTATTTATTATGTATACAGTGTTCTGTCTGCATGTATGCCTTGGAGGCCAGAAGAGGGCACAAGATCTCATTGTAGATGGTTATGAGCCACCATGTTGTTGCTGGGAATTGAACTCAGGACCTTTGAAAGAACAGCCAGTGCTCTTTAACCTCTGAGCCATATCTCCAGCCCATAATTTTATTCTTTATGGCTGAAATTTTTCCATTATGTGCATATGCATACCACATCTTTATCCATTCCTCTGCTGCAGGACATCCGGATGTATTCCATAACTTAGCTAGTCTTTCTTTTGTATTGTTTTTTAGATTATAATATAATTACATTATGCCCCCATCCCTTTCCTCCTCCAAATCTTCCCATGTACCTCCCCCTTGCTCTCTCTCTCTCTCTCAAGTCTATAGCCTCATTTTCACTAATTTTTGTCACACACACACACACACACACACACACACCCTGCTCAGTCTGTATAATGTTACTTATATGTATATGTTTTCAGGGCTGACCGTTTAACATTCTTTTAACATAAGTTTTGAGTGCTGACTGTGAATCAGGTAATACTGACATTCCAATGATACAGCGTTGGACCATTCAATGGCCTTGTCCAATGGATGTTATAGTGTGGCAGAAAAGGGAAGGGAAACAGACGAAAAGTAAATAGATAAATGTATCCATGTTAGGTAAAGACAAGAGCTAGGAAGAAAAGTCAGTCAAGATAAGGGGACTGCAAATGGTGTGGAAGTAGGACTGTGACAACAAGGGGAGCTTAAGGAGTGTCATTGGTCAGATGATATTTAAGTAGGGGTATGGAGTAAGTGAAGCCACCCAAACTAGAACCTAAAGGCAAGACATTCCTGGAATAAGGAACAGCAGACAAGAGACCCTGAGTTTAGAAGACTCAGGACTTTAGAGGAGCAGTGAGGAAGCTGGTGTGTTTAGTTGTAAGGGTGTGGGGCATTGGAGGAGAATGCAAAGCAGGCAGGAGCCAGAGCATGAAGGCCTGATAGCTGTGGTACGTGTGAGGGCTAAAGTTATGTTTTTAAGTTTAAATTACTGTGCTTAAGAGAGCATAAAACAAAAATGCCTCTAACCTGTAGTCCCCACTTGACCAAGGACAGATAACTTCCTATGATGCTGGAGGCTGTTGCTCATGGAAGATACCAGCCATGTGTTTTCACTTCTGTAAACAAGGTTGGTTGCCCCAATTGCACAGGACCTACTTGATCAAATGTAGGTGAGTGGTACATAGGCGGGAAGTACATCAGGATATAAGTTTGCCCCCAATTGGGCAAAGGCAGAAAGTGAATGGCTTTATGGGGTTTGCCTTCATAAGCACAGATTAATGTAATTTGCAACCATACTCTGGGAATCCTGGGTATGGACCTAGCTAATGTCCATTGTCCTGGCCAGTATATGATAAAGCTTGCTTCAAATTTCACTTAAAAAAATTCTGGTAGTGGTCTTATTATTGCCTGATAAGATTAACAATAAGGAGTTCAGATAGGGAGCCTGGAAGGCTTAAGAATATGTGCCTGAGTATGTCAACTTAGTGCCTACTGTGGGGCTGGGACATCAACAAGATGGTTCCAATGGCTGAGGTCCAGAATGCATGAACATAATGCTTGGTCCTCAGTTAAGATGTCTCAGGCTCTTTTTGCATTTGGGGAGTAATTTCATTTTGGAAAGTACTACACTAAAGGAGAGAAGTTGAGAGACCAAAGAGAGTCTCAGGCGTTTCAAGAGCAAATGAGAAACCGATCCCTGCCTTTGACCTTCCTGACGCCAGTGAGCCGCTTCTACCCAAAGACTCCTAGTGTGGATGCCTTTTGGAGCCAAGCAAAGGTGCTGTGTTCCTGATCAAGAACACGCCTTTCAAAACTCGTTAGTCTGTGTTTGACTACCACTGTTATCTCTACCGTTACTGACAGGTGTCACCAAAGTTAAATAAATGCAAGTTAATTGAATTCCCTAGAAGTCTGTTGAGGCAGGACAGAGAAAATAGTGGGAGGTGAGAAGTTAGCTGGAGTCTTGTGTTTTGTCATAGAATTCATGTCAAAGCTGTTTTCTAGTCCAGCACTCTCTATGAGAACTTAGCAGCAATGGTTTATCTTATTCAGAGGGTGAACATGGTTATCTGGTGAAAACACAAGCCATGGCCATTATGGATTTGTTGGTGCTGCAGTTTGGAGATCTTTTGCCTCTTAACTGACTTTGGGGATCAGCAGGCAAGACTGTGAGCAGCATGCACAATATGGCAGATCCGAAGCCATTGCACAAGTCTGGGGCAACTCCCTCAGGGACGTGTGCCCACAAAAGGTGATGTTGTCACAAAGAAGAAGAAAGCATCCACAGGAAATGGTTACTTCTGTTCCCCAGACAGCATTCCCAGCATCACTGAACAGCCATGTTCCTGGTTTTCTGCTTTTCAAATGTCTGGCAATACCCTGGCTCATACTACAGTGGATTGAATCACTTGGGCATACACAGTTACCCATACAGAGAAGAGAATGTGTTTATTTGGGTGGGGATGGAGAGAAATTGGAGGATTCATGCACCCAAGATGTAAGCAAGCATCAACACCACTGTGACTACATAATGCTCTATTTAAAATGTTTGAGGGGCTTTACTGTTTTTCCTTCCAATTCAGAGTCAATACAATCACAGTCTTCTTGGATGCTAGGAGAAGGAAGGGAGCCATATCAAGAGCTATTGGCACTGAGGGATGAGCAGGCTGCTGCTGCCCTGCAGTGGGGACTATCGAAACAGCAGCCAGAGAAGACTATTCACCAGCTGCCAGCCAGGGAGGAAACAGAAAATATTTACTGAATTCCTGTTTTCAATTAACTCTCATTAATAGCATACCAGAGAGTGTGTGTGGGAAGTTTTCTACCATTCCAGCTATACTGTGCGATATAAAGTGTTCCGAGAAAATGATAAAAAGGGAAATATTTCACTCTGCCATTTTACCTTATTTCCTGGGTTGCTAGTTTTTGTGGGATTTATAAGATCACTGGTTAGACGTCAAATCCACGTATGAGTTCTGTTTGTTCTCCATATATTGTTTGTTTATTTTTATAGACCTAGAGATGGAAGCCTGTACAATGCTAGGTCACATCCACAGAGTCAGATAAATATTTTTTTGTACTAAAAAATTAGTATGCCAAGTCCTAGGGGATTACTATTGCTTTGGTGTGTAAAGCTGTGTCAGTCTGTGACAACTTTTGTTCTTACAGAATCTCTCCTACCCTCCCTTTTGTTTATTAAGCTAAGCACAGATTTTTGAGCAAAATCTTTCTACACAAACTCTATTAAGAGTTATTATTAATCAAATAGAGGTATTTGTTCAAACACAAATTTGGTTTTTAGTTTTATTATTATTTATTTATGTGTATATATCTTCTCACCTCCATCCCTATATCTCTGTCTGTCTGTCTCTCTCTCGCTCTCTCTCTATCTCTCTGTGTGTGTGTGTGTGTGTGTGTGTGTGTGTGTGTTCATGTGGGTGCTCTCAGAGATCCAAAAAGAGAGTCAGATACCCTGGATACTCCAGTTACCCCTAGTTATGAGCTGTCTGATATGGGTTCTGGGAATCAAACCCCTGTCCTCTGCAAGAGCAATACATGTTCTTATTCATGGAGCCATCTCTTCAAACACACAAAATTTTTTTAACCTGAATGTTAAATAATCTAACGGTGGTCTTCACAAACTGTAACAAGAAAACTCAGCAGTGGATTACCTGTTTAACTTTTGGGAGAAACTAATCAATCAGTGGAGTTGAGATATTAAGTAAAACATTCATTGAAAACAGGAAAATCTGAATTTTTAAAGTCTTTATTACAGTTAGAGTGCTGGATCTAACATAAGAAAACTTCACAGTAAGTCTTTTGCATTTGAGAAGAGACCAGCCAAGTCAAAGGGTGTGACTAACTTAAGAAGAGCATAAAACAGTAAACTAGAGAGAGAAGGAAATTTCCCTAATCCACAAACTGCATTTGCAAAAAAATAAAAAATATAAAGTCCTTGACCAGTATCATGTTAAATATCAAAAAAGTTTATGATAATAAGAATTAGGAAAGCTTTAGTGCTCACCAGAAACTGCGATAAGATAAAATGTGATGGGACTAACCGACGAAATACTAAATAGCTTAAATTACTGAGCTGTGTGGATCTACATGAGAGCGCTTAAAGACGCTCTTAATGAAAGGGCCCTGCTGCACAGGGTGAGCCATTCATGGGAAACGTCAGAGACACACCGTACACTGACTGCTGCCCCATAGATCCATAAAGGTATAAATGCATGGACTAGATTCAGGCTCAAACCGTTGATGGTGCTACCTCTGGAGGGGACAGGGGTGGCATTCAGAGACCTTTACCTGTAGGTGTAATATTTTATTAAGGGAGGGAGAGACATAGAACAAATATAACCAAACTTTAAACATTTGAGTGTGTGTGTGGCAGATGTGTGCACAAGTTCATGAGTGTGTACATGTGTGTGCAGATTCGTATGTATGTGGAGAACGGAGGCCAGTACCAGGTGTCTTCCGCCGCCACTCTCCCTCATGTATTTCTGAGACAGAGTCTCTCATTGACCCTGTAGCTCACCCGTCCTGCAAGGCTGACTGGCGAGCAAGCTCCAGGGATCCTTCAGTCCCTGAATCCCCAGTGCTAGGATTGAAGGATGTGCCACTAAGCCTGGCTTTCTACATGGACGCTGAGGTCTAGACACGTCTTCACACTCACATGAATGCCCTTTGCCAGCTGATCCATCCCCATAACCCTTTAAACATCTTTTACTTTTGCGTGGTGATTACAGCAGTATTTTTCATTTTGTTCTTTTATCTTCCATTCAAAAACAAAGGAGGTTGGTCTAGCCAATGGTAAGGTCTTTGCAACACTTGCTCCATTTTCTTATGCTCTAACAGAATATCTGAGGCTGGGTAATTGATAAAGGAAAGATGTGTATTTTAACTAACAGTTATGGAAATCGAAGAGTATGCCTCTGGCATCTGCAGGTGTGGCCTCAGGCTGAGCAGGCAGACACATACAAGAAAAAAAGGAGAACAAACTCCTATGGAAAAAATACAAAGCCAGCATTAATCCCTTCATAAGGACTCAGGACCCGTAACCCAAGTACCTCCCACAGGTCCTACCTCCCAACACCTCAGCATTGAGCAATGAGCCCCAAGGTGATCTTTGGTAGTGAACAGCCATGTTCAAACCACAGTTCTGTGCTAATTTGTAAGCCTGGGACCAAATCTAAACAAAGGGTCACACAGCCTTCCTCCACAAAGTCCGCATTCCTCCCTGAAGATAAATTCAATCAAAACTTTACCTAGAGGTGAATCGGCTCAACGCTTTGCCCAGAGCACCCTCATGTCTCTTCCCGCCCTTCCACTGAAGCGTTCAGCCTGAGAACTTAATGGGGTAGCCCACCAGATCCTCTGGTGCAGAGCTGTTTTGCTGGCATCCGGAAACCAAATTAACAACTGGAAAGTTTTCAATGGTACATTGAGGGGAAAAAATTAAGAATAAGATTATGCAGGGGCTGGAGAGATGGTTCCGTGGTTAAAAGCAATGGCTACTCTTCCAGAGGACTCAGGTTCAATTTCCAGTACGCACATACACACACACACACACACACACACACACACACAATAGTAGGTCAATTATTTTCAGGTAAATTATATCACCTTCTAATTTCATGTACATAGACAGATATATATATATATATATATATATATATATATATATATATATAATTCATTCATGCAAATAAAATATGTACCATGGGTATTTGAAGGGAAAATAATTTTACTTTATTTTCCTTAGGTTTAAAAAAAAAGGCATTTTTATGGAAATTCATTGAATTTATAAACTCTCATTCTGACTTCAATGAACAAGTCAAAGAAAAAGATAATACTTTTTTTTAAAAAATCTTAAGAACAGCAAGAAAATAACACATGATACTTTGCAGATTTTTTAAAAAATCATGTGAAGTATCACTGCGTATTTTAGCAAATAGGAAAATTCCTATTTTGTGCTTTTTTTTTTCTATTTCAACAGACATGAGGTAGAAAAAGGTTACAGGCTACTGTCACCCCCAGACAGCAGATCTGACAGGAACAGGAACTCAGCAGATGCTGATGGAGGGAATTTTAATTTAATCCACTGCTATAAATTACACAAATGTGTCAGTGCCTTAGAAGTTCCCTGGAGGGGATGTTTCTTCAGAAATAAAAAGGAAATGTGATTTGGAAGAAATGTATTTTACCTGATTTTCTCTCTGCATAAGGAAGCTGAGGGTTACCCTAAAATTAAATTTGCAGTCTAGACTGCAGGCAGGAGAGAGACTAGCCTGTAATCTCCTTGTTGCTTTGAATTGCACAGCCCTGATGAGAATCACCCCAAATTATAAGGCAAGGGCTGGCATCGCCTTGCGTGATATTAGCTATTATACCACTAGGCAATTTGCAACCCCACCCTGTTAGGGGAAATGCTGATTACGCAAATCCTCAGCTCAGGAGTAAGTGGGGCTCCAGGAAATCCAGGCGGTAAATGTTACTAAAGCAGTTCTGGAAAGTAATGAACTGGAAATGTATCTAAATGTCTTCTTTGCTACATGCCAGCCAATGCAGCTCTGAAGCAAGAAGGCCTTTGCTGTTCTATGATTTAATCACAAACAATTAAATTGTTTCAGAGTGGGAGTTTAAAAGGACTTAATAGGTTAGAACTTTGCAAAATACATTCAACAAAACCTTACTTAAAGTTCCTCTAATATAATTTTTTAATTGATTATGGAAGTTCCAAATCCAAAAAACTGGGCAATTTGACTGACAATAGTGGAGAGATTAATGACAGATGTTCAGAGATTATCTTGGGGTAAGGATCCCCACTATTAGGTGTTCCCTGGACATCCTAAAATTTAGGAGCTCCAGTAAGTCTACAAGTTCAATTTTATAGTCAAAGAAACCAGTCAACTTCTCATTCTAATACTGAATATTTGGAGAGAAGGAAATCAAAAACAAATCACTCTCATAAAACTGTCATCTTCATAAAAATCTGCTGACTGCCTGTTGTTTGCATGGTGCTCAGTGTGTGTGTGTGTGTGTGTGTGTGTGTGTGTGTGTGTGTGTGTGTG
>CAJQZJ010037361.1:3502712-3513565 GCA_907164525.1 Lophiomys imhausi | reverse complement strand
CACACACACACACACACACACACACACACACACACACACACACACACGGCAGCTCACCACAATCTATAATTCCAGTTCCAGGGGGTCTGATGCCTTTCTGACCTCTACAGGCCCCTGTGTGCACATGATGAACACTCAGGCACACATGCATACACATTAATTAATTGATTAATTAATTAATCGATTTATTGATTGATATTTTAAAAATTCACTGAACTGAAAGAGAATACCAACGTAGATTTAATCCTTCAGACCCTAGAGAAGAAAGTCAACAACGTAAAGGGAAAAGTCAGTAAAATGTGTGAGAAAAACCAACAGTAAGGATGAAGCAGTCTGCGACAGGGAGCAAAAATGTATTCAGTTTACTTATTGGTAGCATTCGGGTTGCTTCATTTTTGTTTTATCATTCAATATATCTCTGTATACCTACATGTGCACAAAACAAATCTCTTATTTCTTTTTTTGTTTGTTTTTTGTTGTTTGTTTGTTTTTTTGAGACAGGGTTTCTCTGTGTAACAGCCTTGGCTGTCCTGGACTCTCTTTGTAGACTAGGCTGGCCTCAAGCTCACAGAGATCCCCTGCCTCTGCTTCCCAAGTGCTGGGATCAAAGGCATGCATCACCATGCCTGGCTAAATCTCTCATTTTTATAGGATAAAATTCTTCAAACCAAGCTTAAAATATGCAGAAAAACTTTATCTTGCTTGGCAACAAAGAAAGTCTTTATGTTGCGTTAAACTTCCTGGTTGATGAAATGGGAAAATATATTTCTTTCTTAGTTCTGAATTATCACCCTGTGAACACATTAGTCTTTGTTTTCAAACATGTAAGCAGAATACAAATTACAGGGACTGGAGAAATGGCTCACTGGTTAAGATCACTCACTGCTCTTGAAGAGGACACGGGTTTGGTTCCCAGCACCCACATCAGGTGGCTGTAATGCCAATTCCAGGGCATCCAAAGCTCACTGGCCTCCATGGGCATCGTGTGCATGCAGGGTACATAAACATATGTACACATAAAAAAATAAATACATACATATTTTTTAAAAACTACAAATCTGAAGGGTTCACCAAGGGAAGATTTCTATTTCATAAATCCTGAAGTCAATTTATGCACAGGCATGTTTCCTTACGGGAGGTGAGCACAGAGAAGGAAGCAGCTGAGGGAAGCCTGTCAGCTACACTTTACTCTGTGACTACAAAATTCCTGTGATAAGAGTCCCAACTGGGATCCTGGGCTCAGCGCTCAGACAGGTTTGGGGTCGGGCTGGGGTTAGAATCACAATTCTTTTCACTCTCTGCTGAAGCCAGTTTTGTTTTGTTTTGTGGGGGGGGGGGTGTAAGAAGAGACTTGACTGGAGTGATTTCTGAATTTTTACGTTGGCTGAGAAGTTTTTTATCTCTCTCATACCAAAAGGATAGCTCAGTTTATTTTAAATGCTTGGGTCTCTCTCTCTCTCTCTCTCTCTCTCTCTCTCTCTCTCTCTCTCTCTCCTTTCCTTTTCCTTCCCTCCTTTTCTCTCTCCCTCCCTCCCTCAAGTCCTGTAGCTACTTCAGTTTTAAATGATTTCTGAATAACTGTAGCATATAGACATTCTAAAAATAACCAACTGTGTTCCTCTACTGGTTTCCTTAGGGATCATAAGAATTGCCTGTGTTGTGTGTGGTGAGTGACATAGAAGGCTTGTTGTTTAAGTGTGTTTGCACACGAGCATGTGGGACACAAAGACAGAAAAGTACAAAAGTGCTCTAGCACCGACATAGCCAACAGTTGAAGTGTCTGATCCGACATGCTCCTGGCTCATCAATAGGGAAGGACAGGTAGAGAGACCCTTCAACAATACGCAGCCACAGCAAATTAGCCTGTGATACAGATTAGATTCCTCTCCTCTGATAGCTATCAGGAGCAGCAATGTTACTCTTTATTTCTCAGTGCTGAACACAGAATTTTAATTTATTATCATCATTTTGCAATCCCCCTACTTAGCTTTTCAGATCCGCCCACTCTGGCGCACATAGAAAGAGCATATTTTATGCCATTGGGATCCTGACCCGCCATGTGAAAGGGGTTGAATTTGTCTCCCTTCTTCTTGCCAGTTTCCTGCTCAGCCCTAAAATCTACTTTTCTCCAGGAGTCTCTTGCCAGCTAGGGATCTATGGAAAAATACAAGGGAGGTTAGAATCTAAAAGGTTAAGAAACAGGATGAAAAAGCAGAGAGACATCACTCTTAAAATTTTCAGGAAGTGAACAATGGGCATCTTCACACTGCAACCAGGGTGACCGAGCAGAAGGAGCTGAGGCCTGTCCTTTTCTCATTCAGGAAGCTTCCAATCCCAGGACCACACTGTCCTGCTAACCTCAGGTCACATTTCTGATCCTAACAGGAAATTACTTTCTGACATTTCCATTGTAATGATTAAGGTAAGGAAGTGGCAGGACCCCACCAAAATAGTGTCAGCATGTTCTTTGAAAAGAGAGACAGAAAGACAGACAGAGAGGGGGGAGGGGAAAGGGGGGAGGGAAAGAGAGAGAGAAAGGGGAGGGAGGTGTTGGACCCTGGGGGTCCCCTGAGGTCCTGATGCCCAGAGACCACCAGAGACCATGGTTGCAAAATGCAAGAGGATTTTTATTAAGCCAAAACGCCAGGGTTCAACAGCCTTTGGGGGAAGGAGTGAATGTGAATAACAGTTTATAGGCACCTCATCCATTGATGAATTTAGTAAAGGCCATGGTCCAATAATCTGTCAATAGTATCTCTTCAACTTAGGAGCTTTTTGTGAGGATACCTCAAATCCAAATAAGCAAGTTCTGTGCTTAGTTTACTCGTATCTCCTAGGTAGTCATTCTGAGCAACAGCCTGTTGGCCAGATGGCACCTGTCCCAACTCTATGGCTCGATTCTCTTATAGGCCTCACTGTGCTATAAAATCACACTATTCCAAAAAGTCAAATGACACCAGATGCTGGTGAGGTTGTGGAGAGAGGGGGAACACTCCTCCATTGCTGATGAGAGTGCAAACTTTTACAACTACTATGGAAATCAGTTTGGCAATATCTTAGAAAACTTGGAATAGCTCTACCTTAAGACCCAGCCATACCACTTCTGGGTATACATCCAAAATGATTCCTCACCAAATCACAAGGACATTTCCTCATCTATGTTCATAGCAGCCTTATTTGTAATAGCCAGAAACTGGAAACAACCCAGATGTCCCTCAACCGACAACTGGATAAAAAAAACTGTGGTACATCTACACAATGGAATACTACTCAGCCATCAGAAACAAGGAAATGATGCAATTTGCAGCCAAATGGATGGAACTAGAGAAGCTCATCCTGAGTGAGCTAACCCAGACTCAGAAAGATGCATGTGGTATCTATTCACTTGTAATTGTATTTTAGTCATGTAGTACAAGATAACTATCTACAACCAACACACCAAAGGGAACAGGAACATAGACTTTGTTACCTGTTAATGGGACACTTTGCCCTAGTGATGCTGCCTTGTAGGCCCCCAGTACATGAGGAAGCTCTTAGCCCTCACATGACTGCCGAACTGGGGTGGGGGACTGATATGTAGGGACACCCCACTCTGGAGGAATAGGATAGGAGGGAGAGGGGGTAGAGGACAGGAACTGGGGGGGTAGAAAGAGGGCACTGTGATGGAGATGTAACCTGAAGTAATAAATAAACATTTAAAAAAAAACAAAAAGAAAAAATCACACTATTCCAAAGCACCTCCCAGTTCCTGGGCCCTGCAATTTAGAGATTGCCATTCCAAACTTTTTTTTTTGGTCATGCCCCTCACCACCAAGACCAAGGTAAAATGCCCATCCAGGTCTCTTTTGGATCCCATTCTGGAAGATCACAGCCCTGGATTGATTTCCCTGTCTACACCATCTCAGACCAGCTTGCAATGCTGCGTAGGTTTCATCCATAGGCCTGTCTTGCAGAGGGTTAACCATCCACCAGCATTTACCCTCCCAGCCAGCAAATGACCAAGGGCAGCTTCAGACATTCCACAGGGGCAACCACACACACGTACGCCAAGCTGTGTCCAATAGACAATATACAGTGGAAAGAAAAAGGCTCAAGGTGGCTTGGGGTATGGGGTGGACTCTCTCTAAGTTCCAGCTTATTAAACTATGGGTCATGACACCGGATGGGGGTCACATAGCTGAGTGTGGAGACCTCAAAAGAACTGGCAACAGTAACAGGTTTCAGAAAGTTCAACAACCAAAATTAATTAAAAACAAACTCATGATATACAAGATGTTTCCCCCATATTATGTCAAACAACTCACCACACCCTTCTTCACATGTAACATGTAAACTGCACCGTGCTTGTGGTCTTGCCAAACAATACCAATGACATGGCCCAAAACACCTCTACCTAGAGTCAACGCTACTTACTAAAGTTACAAACTCCAGTGGTTTTACTAAGCATACGAAATTTTCTGCTCTTATAGAAACTTACAGGTTTAATTGCAGAAAACAAAGACTTTCAATATTCCCTACTGTCATTCCTCAGTGTGTAAGCACAAATTAGCATATTTTTTGTTTGTACTGTGTTTAGAAGTTTGACTTTTTTAAAAAAAATTCCATTGAATTGATGATTTGAGTTTTATTTTTAAAAGTCATTAGGTGAATTTCAGCTTGGGATTAAAACAAAATTTCCAGTACTTTCTGCCAGTTACCTTGGTTTTTTTTTTTTTTTTGGTCTTTTTGTTGTTTTGTCCTTTTTTTTTTTTTTTTTCCAGAGCTGAGGACCGAACCCAGGGCCTTGCGCTTGCTAGGCAAGCGCTCTACCACTGAGCTAAATCCCCAACCCCTCCAGTAGTTTCTGAAATAACCCTAAAACGTTCTTTGTTGGGTCACCATCCGGAAATGGAGTCATGTGAGGGGAATTCTGAGTGCTTGTCAGAAAACTCCAAGAAAACAAGTGTCTTTTGAGTTTCTTCACAACACACAATTGTTCTTGAAATGTGTTTTTGTTTCTCCCAGGTGTAGTGGATAGGAGTAAGTTTACTTCAGGTTACTGATTATTGCTTGCTGCTGCTATTCAATTAATGTTTAAACTATCCTTTATATGCCTCTATGGAAAGACATGTTTTTGCCACATGCAGCTTGTCCTTGTGATTGTCCACAGCTTGAGCTCATGAGACCTTTACTCAGGTGCCCTATCTTAACCCTCAGAGTATAAATTGTCTGATGCTCTGAATATAGTTGGCTATTGCATGAGACTTTTGTCCACTTATCAGCTCCATTCTCCCAGGTCCCCACTGCCTCTATAGCAGTAAAAATACTTCTGACATTTTGCAAAACAAATGTATGAAAAGCTGAATTCTTGCCATTGATGATTATAACATCCAAATATTAATTAGCTCTCAAAAATGTTGAAGATGCTCCATATCCTTCAGTATCAATTATTCAGTCAATATTTATTCTTTCTGC
The DNA here is from genome assembly GCA_907164525.1 of Lophiomys imhausi. Taxonomy (NCBI): domain Eukaryota; kingdom Metazoa; phylum Chordata; class Mammalia; order Rodentia; family Muridae; genus Lophiomys; species Lophiomys imhausi. The sequence goes on along the minus strand of CAJQZJ010037361.1, from coordinate 3,508,111 downwards.
AAAAATTAGACAAGCACATCCATCTCATTGAATGAAAATCTACTTTTGTCTTTTTAAAACTCTTTTTATTGTTTTTTATTTTGTGATGTTCACATCACGCACCCTGTTCCCATTCATCTCCCAATTCCTCTCAGACCCACCCTCTACCTTTGCAACCTCTCCCAGCAGGAAAAAAAAAAAAATTCATTGTGGAAGCTGTAGTGTGAAAGTGTGTTACACAATATTCCCTTTGGTTCACACTTTTTTGTTTGCAAATGTCCATTACAATGACTCCTTGTTCTGGTACGAAGCCTCTGGCTTCTGCTACTTTGTCAATACTGGAACCTCACTAGGACTCCTCTCAGATATCCCGTTGTTGCCCTGTGTCATGGAGATTCTGTAGTTTGGGGTCTGTAAAACTGCCTCTTCATGCATTCCATCAGTTCATCCACCGGGTAAATGTTGGGGCGGGCCAACTTAAAGCCCTGGTTCTGGGCCTGCAACCCCCACATCTAGGGTTGGCTCTACAGTTCTGCCTAAGCAAGGTTCAGTGCCTGCTCTCCTGAGTGCTGTAGCAGGCAAGGGGCTGGACCTGCTCTCCTGCTCTCATGACCTCATCAAGGCCAACTGCTACCTGTGGTGAGGGCAAAAGAGAGTAGAAGGGATCTCTCCCTTGCCAATACCAATACTCACAGGACATGAGTCAGGACCAGTTCTCTTGGGCTTACCCTGGCTGGTTCACCTGAAACACAACCTAGGCCTAGCTCTACTGTGTTGACATGACAAGGTACAGGGCCTGCTCTCCTAACTGTAGCAGTATGTGAGGGGCTGGGACAGCTCTCCTGCTCTTCTGACCCCATCAGGGCCAGATCTCCTGTCTGCCACTGGTTGTGAGGGCAAAGGGAGGAAAAGGGATCTCTCCCTCACCAACACCACCACAAAGCCAACAAAAGGCAGGACTGGCTCTCTCACATTCACAACCTAAGAGTCAGCTCACCCACAACCCCCATATCCAGGACCAGCTGTACTGTGCTGCCCAGGCAAGGTATTGTGCCTGCTCTCCTGAGTGCTACAGCTGGGAAGGACAGAGCCAGCTCTCCTGTTTTCATGACCCAGAGCCAGGCCCTCCCACCTGCTACTGGTAATAAAGGGTGAGGGAAAGAAAGGTAGATCTCCCTTGTCCATGCCACTACATGGAAATGAGTGGTAGGACCAGTTCTCCCAAGTTCACATTCTTGGGGCCAGCTCACTCACAACTCCTGAAATGTGCAGGGTCTGCTCTCCCAAGTACTGCAGCTGGCTAGGGGCAGGGTCAGCTCTCTTGCGCTCATGACTCTAGGGCCAGTTCTCCCATGATGTGCAGTTGAAGGGTGGGCCAGTTCTGCACAGCCTTCAGAAATCAATATGTCTCCAGATGGCAGCCTAGACTAGGGATGTCCACCTGGCTTTTGGTGGTAACAGACTCCTGATGCTTCATGCCTATGGACCCAGATATGTCCCCTGTAGGCAGCAGAGACCAGGACCCCACCTTGGTCCTAGGTGGCATCACCAGCTACTCACATCAGGTTGTTCCTCACTACCCTCAAGTCTCCAGTTCTACCTCTCTTCACTGTGCCCACATCCTTCTGTTTCTCTTTCTCTTCCATTTCTCCACCACTTATTTCTTCCTCTTAGCAGTGCATGGGGTATCTGAGTGTCTGGGCTTGTCTCAGGAGTGCTATGTCCCACTTGTGCATTGCATATTATGGCACCTGGAGAGGTCCTCTCCAACATGGTCTGACCCCAAGGCCTGTGTGGCTCCAGACTGGTGTCAGCTAGCGCAGGCTAGCTTCCTGTCCAGGTCCCATGGTACCAGTCTGGTGGTTGTTGTGGGCTTGTTCCTTACCCAGCTCTCCCAAGTGGCCATCTGCCTGGGGTTCATGGTATCAAGCAGTGTTCTTCTACTCCTTGGTTTGCTTCCTGTCCTTGGAGCCCACCTAGTGCTTGCCTGGTGTTGGACTGGTAGTTGTCACAGGCTAGCTCCCTGTCTGGGCACTATGGCACTGAACTGTGGCAGTCTTAGGCTTGCTTTTTTCAGGGAATGTCAGGCTACTATTTATTCATATGTTCATAGGTCAGAACACTGAATGTAGACACAGCCTCTCTCCTCTCTGCCATCTACTGATCCACATGTGACACAGCAGCCACATCTGTAATGCCTCTAGGGGCAGGGGCTTTAGTCTTAAATTGTGAAGTCATATGTACTAAAAAAATAAAAAACTGTTCAAAATTAATTTATTCATGAGCTATTATCAGGGAGTGCTTTATATTTATACTCATTTTATGTATTTATATCTTGGGATTGTATAAAGTTTTCTTGGGTAGAAAGGGTTCATAAGTGGGAAAAGTGTAAGAAACCTGCTGTAGACTATTACAGAGAACCTGACTCAGCCCCACTGCCAACCATAGGAAGAGCTCATTAGCCATGATATAAGTGAACTTTCCATTACAGCACACAACCCATCTGTCGATCTGGCAAGTACTAAGCCCTTCTATGGCCTTTCAACCATTTATACTGCTATGCCTGTGGCACCCAATATGAAGATCCAAGGAAGGCGGGGCTTATACGTTACATAACCCACATGCACTTAAATGGTCTGAAAATGTTTTCTTGATTGCAAAGAGCCGAGGACGAAGACGGCAGAAAGTAGCAACAGATCTGAGAGGATGTTTATTCTTAAAGAATCTTTAATGCAATGGTTGTTCTTCGTTCAGGCTGCTACAACAGGATAATGAGATTACATGGCTCATAGGAAACACAGCCTAGAGCAGATCACCTCATGACACAGTCAAGTTCTACAGACGGTGTCTCTGAACTGTAGAGCTGAGCTCCTGTGTCCTCACACAGTGGGAAGAGCACAGGAGAGACCTCCAGCCTCCAATGTGTCACCAACCTCTCTTGAGCAGTCGCAGTGACCGAATGAATTTCCAAACTCCCCCCTCCTAAGATCACCACACCATCACATCAGTGTTAGGATACCAGTGAGGAGATAGCAATGGTGAACGGAGAGACCTTGAACATTTAATAATTTACAATGATGACCATGCACCGAAAGAAATTGGAATCGTAGAACTAAATGCACTGCTAATAACAAAATCACCAAACAAAACTCGGTACAAAAGAAAACAACTCCAGAAAAAAAAGGGGGGGGGGGGCAAAAGATTTTTAAAAAAATTTTTTTTTTTTTTTTTCAAAAGAAAACACACAAAGGGCCAACAAGGATGTGAAAAAGTCCCCGGGTTGACCAATCATCGTGAAAATGCAAATCTATTAGAGTGGCTGTTAACAAACAGATGAAAGGAAAATCCAGAGAAAAGGGATCCCCTTGGACACTGTTCGTAGAAATGTAAGCCAGTACAGCCATTATGGAAAACAGGCTCCTAAAAATTAAAAATAGAACTACTGTATGCTCCAACAGTCTGACTTCTGGAAGCAGATCCAGAGGAAATGACATCAGTATTTTGCAGAGTCTTGATTCCCATATTTGTTGCACCACAGCAAAGACATGGGAACCAATTTAAGTGTCCACTGGTGGATGAACAGACAAAGAAAACATGCTGTATATATGCAGAAGAATAGTATACAGCTATCTAAAAATATAAGTAAATCTTTCCAGTTTATAGAAGCATGAATGAAGCCGGAGGCCATTATGTTAGGTGAACTAAACCAGTAAAGAGAAGTTCATACAGCGAACCTTCCTTGGATATGTATTTTTTAAAGTTCAAGTCTTAGAAGCAGAGCGTACAGAAGCTGCTGGAATGTGGGGCTGGGTACTTACCAGAAGCAGTGAGGGAGGAGGATGCTGATCAAGGGATGCAAAGTTTACCTGGACAGGAGGAATGACTTCAAGAGACTGCATGATGGTACCTACACATAGTTAATAACAGTATAACATATACTTGAAAATCGCTGGAAGAGTAGACACTAAGTGTTCTTGCTATGAAAAAGTTAAGTATATTAGGTCATACATGTGTTAACTAGCTTGATTTAGCTATTCCGTGATGTCTATCAAAACAGGTTGAGCGTCATAAATATATACATTTTTGACAGTTAAAAAGAATAAATTCAGAGATGAAACATCTGCATGCAAATAAAAGCTCCCACCCAAACTACTTCTTAACTTTTGATATTCTTTTCCTCGCCCCGGTTTGTACATTCTTAAGGAATAATAAGTCTCCTCACAAACACACAGCACAGGTATGCACACGCACACTCCCTACAACAACTTGCAGCAGCATCTTCCAGCAGTAGAGGGCAGTGGAGGACCGAGCCCTGTAGCTCCTCGCTTCAGCACTGGAAGTGAAACTCTCCAACCTAGACAGGCCTTCAAGTTAGTGATGACGACTCCCCCTGAGGTTCATCATGCGGTCAAAGCCTCCTTGCTCCCCACGCCCAGGTTTGTTTCCTGATCCTCCTGTATGCGTCAGACTTGAAAAGCAAGAGACAGTGAAGTCAAGACAGCCTCGCCACGCCGAATCCGAAAGCGGTAAATACGCAGTGTCTGCGGATGCTTCTGAGCTCCTGTTTAATCCGTGGCACAGCCTGATTCACACGTGAGTGAGTCCTCACTCCTTTCCACGCACACTAAGCTTCCACATCGCTGACTCCTTGGAAAATCTTCCCATTCTTCCTGCCCCTTGTGCTAACCAAGGTTTATAATTATCATCACCCCCTATTCCAGCCAAGAACTGATTCGGAAGCCAGGACCGGTGTTTGGCTCCTAGGAAACCATGGACAACAACGTGCATCCAAGGAGCAAGGGCACTGGAACAGCCGTGCAGGCCCATGTGGGGGCTCTGTCGCTGGAGGCCATCAGGGCCACCAGTATCTCAATATTGAATTGTTTAAATCGTTCTTCGTTGTATTTGCTTTCTCTAAAAGTTTTGTTTCTGCACTTGCAGTTGTGCATGTGAACACAGGTAACAGATACACATCCACAGTAAATATATTACATGTTACAAATGAGTTTTCTCAGAACTCCAAATTCTAGACTCTCCCTATAGGTACCTATACTTACCAGTTCAACTTGAATCCTTCCAGACATGTTCTCTGTGTTGATATTTATATACTCATATCCAGGCATATTCTATACTTGGATATTATATACTCATATTGATCAAATACAAAGTTTCACCTTTATGGTGTTTTTATTGGTCCCTAACCACCTAAAGCCTGCATGCCAAACACAGCCTACCACTTGCTTTCATAGGAACCCCGAGCAAAGAATGGCGTTTGAAGTTTTTTTTTTTTAAATAATTTATTTTTTATTTCTTCAAGTTACATCTCAATCACAATCCCCTCCCTACTCCCCCCTCCAGTCCCACCCTTCCACCCTCCTCCCCCTCAGCCCCACCATCCTCTTCCCTTCTTTTTTTTTTTT
>CAJQZJ010037361.1:3477803-3495987 GCA_907164525.1 Lophiomys imhausi | reverse complement strand
TATGATTACAAGTGAGGCCTTTTCTACATGAGGGAATTCAAGCCTGGCACTACTGTAACCAGAAGGTCTTAGGCTCTAGGTAGAAACCTACTAGTTGTTTTTCTAAATGGGCTTGTCAAACTGTCTTCTATATATTTATATTTATTGCACAAATAAATGCCTCCCTCGGGCTTGGTCAGAGAACTCTTTGCACTAGGCAATGGTTAGTGGAGAGCCCTACACGGCCAAAAGTGTCAGAATAAGTGACCATCAACTGCTTAATCCCAAACATGACATCTGTGCTTCTCCTCCAAGACTCTGTGAACAACATAGAAAAGGGAGCAGAGAAGAATGTAAGGGACAAAGGGTGGGGAAAGTGCTGTTTCCTGGATATACCATGGCCATTTTACTCACGAACACAAAGTGGCTGTGATTTCTACTCAAGACCTGTACAAGATGGGTTCTGTCAACATTTCGTTGTGAGGGGGGAGGGACTCATGAGGTTCCAAGCCTCCCCCAAGAGCTATTGGCAGTGATTGGTTGTTAGAGGGTGAAGAATACTTTCCTTTAGTGTTGTAGTCACTGATTAGTTTCTCAGGTTCCAGTAAATACCCTTCTGCCAACATCTTGCAAGTGGGCCACAAAAATAAATAAATAAATACATACATACATAAATGTATAAATGAGAAAGTAGGAGGGAAATTTGAGAAGAAGAGGTTCAGTGGGAGTGAGAGGAGATGAGAGTGGGGGGGAGGGTAAAAATCACCAAAATACATTATTTACATGTATGAAGTTGTCAGGGAATTAAGCAATATATTTTTAATTGCCTCACTTTACCCTTTCATCATCAGTATGTGAGAGTGTTTATCTATTTTACATTCCTCTCCTAACACTGGGAGTTGTCAGGCTTCCTAATTTTGTGAATTCAACAGATGAAGATACTGTCGCATTTTGTTTTAATGTGCATTTCTTGGATTATGCATTCGAATGACCCTATTGCTAGTACATCCAGATACCATTTGTATTTTGTCCTTAGTGGTATTCCTATTAATTCTATTTATTCATTATTTCATTGAAATTTTTTGCCTTTTTATTGCCTTAAAAATATATCCAGGAAGCTAATCTTTGGTTGATAACACTAGATAGAAACATCTTCCTTCTTGTTGCCCATCTTTTCACTTCAAAATCTGTCTTTCGATGGAAAGAAGTCTTAATTTTAATGTAGTTATGTTTACTAATCTTAATCTTGATTATTATTGCTTTTCATGCCTTGTTTGGGATGTTTTTCTATGTCTCAGGGTCAGAGGATGCAGTTGCACATTTTCTTCTGAGAGTTTTGAAGTTTGGCCTTTCAGATCTGAGTCCTTGATCTCTGTGGAATGGAGAAACTCTGCAGATAAAAGCCCTGTTTGATCTTTTAAATCATGGCTAACTACTTGGTAGGCTCCCTTCTATTATTGAACATTCCCTCCTTTCCTTGGGATCTGAAAGGTTACTTTGTAATGCCGTCAACATTCCACATCTACGTGATCTGTGTCCGCAGTCTCTGTGCTGTTCTATTAGTTTGTCTTTTGTCTGCTGATAAAGACTCGATGGTTTCCATAAGTAAGTCAGAGCTAAGGTTTAAACATGAAGCCCATGTGCTGGGTGCTGCCGGGTCCCTCCCTTACGGTGCTATTTCTAAGGTTCTGGAGACTGTGGGAGATGGGACCTCGCTGGAGGAAGCAGATGGGTGGGAGACGAGATTTTGAAAGTTCTCCTCAGTCTCATTTCTTTTCCCATTCTTTGCTTCCCATCTGGCGTGTGGTGAATGCATTCCTCCTCCCCATGGGGCAGTCATGAGGCTTCTCTCACTTTATTTTGGGCCCGGGGCAGTGGAGCCAGCATCTAAAACCTGGAGATGAAGTAAGTCTTTCTTCTCAGGTATTTTGATGTCCCATCACAAAATCTGGCTAGAAGAGTCAGAATTTCCCAACCTTATTGTCCGTATGCACACTGGGTAGTCCTGGTCCGTTCTCTTGCATGTAAGTTGTAGAAATGACATTTTTTTTTTTTTTTTTTGGTTTTTCGAGACAGGGTTTCTCTGTTTAACAGCTCTGGTTGTCCTGGACTCGCTTTGTAGACCAGGCTGGCCTCGAACTTGCAAAGATCCGCCTGCCTCTGCCTCCCAAGTGCTGGGATTAAAGGCGTGCGCCACCACCGCCCGGCTGACATTTTAAGTAGTTCGAGAAAAGAAAAACCTTGCTGGTGTTTTGATCATCACAGAAAATCTATAAACTAGTTTGGAGCATAGTTTCATTTTATGACATTAAGATTTGTTTTTCATGAATATAGTATACTTGAACAATTATTTTATATTTAATAACACATTTCCAGTGAGATTAAAACATTGTCCCCAATATAGGTCTCAAATATCATTTTCATATTTGTTTCTGAATTTCTTTTTGTTACCCTTGAAGCTATAATGTTTTTAAAAGTTATATATACTCATTTTTTTTAATAATTTATTTTTTATTTCTTCAAGTTACATCTCAATCACAATCCCCTCCCTACTCCCCCCTCCAGTCCCACCCTTCCACCCTCCTCCCCCTCAGCCCCACCATCCTCTTCCCTTCTTTTTTTTTTTTTCAGTTTAAGGTATTTATTTTTCCCCCCAACAGCTCTCCCTTTCAGTCCAAATAATGGTTCTTTTTCTTATAACTATAAATACAATACAAAACAACAGAAATAAATAGGCCACGATTATAAGAGTTATATGGCTTAGCATACATTCCCAATGTCCAGTCCATATGTATTTGGCACCTGACTTTAACATTCTACTATATAACCATCTCCATGAGTTTAAAGTTCTATATCTAACTCAGCTTTCATACTAACTTGCCTCATAATTTTAAAAATATCTTCTTAGATCCAGAACACCCTCTTGATTCCTAAACAACTCAAAATTTAACTATGAGACTCTAGGTATCTTAACATCAGAAAAAAAAAAAGCAAAACAGGTAGGATTATTACAACATGGAAAATAATACAAAATTCAATTTTTAGTACTTACATGTGAAATTTGATTGGAGTATCATTCCATTCGTTCATCTGTTAGCATGTTTTGAGTAGAGACAACTGTATGGCCCTTGAAGCCAAAATATTTACTATCTACTATTTTCCCAAAAAAAGTGCACTAAACTCTATTGAAGAACATTAATCCATAATTATTCTAATTTTATTTTCTGAATATAATATTGCATGGGCTTGGAATGTAAAGTTGAGAACCAGAATGTTGCAGCAGATTTACTTTTTTTTTTTTTTTTTTGGTTTTTCGAGACAGGGTTTCTCTGTGTAGCCCTGGCTGTCCTGGACTCAATTTGTAGACCAGGCTGGCCTCGAACTCGCAAAGATCCGCCTGCCTCTGCCTCCCAAGTGCTGGGATTAAAGGTGTGCGCCACCACTGCCCGGCAGCAGATTTACTTTTAAAAAAATATATATTTACTTTTTAAATATGATTAAGATAAACAAATCGGCTTATTTTCTAGTTTTGGTCCAACTAAAACTGTATGAAAAATGTCTGGGTAATGATTAATGAGAGATGGTATTTAGAATTGAACAACTTACTGATGTCATGACCCGAGTTGCTCCAAAGTTCACTAATAAAATGCTCACAAGAACATGCAGCTTTAAAATAGTTCTGTTCAAAACAAACTCTTAAAAACAGATTTTTTAAAAATTTTTAATTATGTGTATATCTGTTGTGGGTATGTACACATGAGTGTATATGCCTACAGAGGCCGGAAGAGGGCATCAGATCCCTGAATGTGGAGTTACAGGTGGCTGAGGGCAGGCTGACATGAATGCTGGGAACCAAGCTCAGTCTCTCTACAGGAACAGTGTATGTTCATAATTGATGAGCCATCTCTCTAGCCTTCCAAATACACTCCTAAATTGATTTTTTGTTCAAAAAGTATGAAAAATCGGGTTATATAAACAAGGGCTGCTTTTGTGTAACAGTTTCTTCACAAATAGAAACATTCTATCCTGCAAGGAAGCTTCTTAAGCAGAAGGTAAACAACTCTAAATAATTTCAGGAAATCCCTGAAACTGTCCAAATTCACTAAGCTGAAAAGACTTTCAGATGAGATTAGCTACAGAGAAGACTGTGAGAGGAGACCACCTACCTGGAAGAGTGTTAGAACAACAGAGTCACTTGGAAGGGGCATTCTCCAACCTGTGGAGCTACCCACAGGCTCGGCAGTTTGCTCCAAGATCCCAGCTTTTGTGAGCTGTCCACCATACCGAAGTGGATTTTGGTGATGCAGCTGTCTCTGAGTCATTTATGCTCCTGTAAATAACCCCTCACCCATATTCCTGTACGTAACCTCAGTAAAACTCATGATTCACTGAGTTGGACTTTGGTAGTATCCATATTTTAGTTTGTTGTGGGTTCCCTGAAGGGACTCTGGCCAGCTGGAGCATGGTGAGCATGGCTCTGGCAGGCCTTGCCCTTCCCCTCCATTCCCTCTGCCTTGCTAAAAACCATTAGATTATGTTCCTAAAGCCGGCCACCAAGTCCATTCCCTTATTTGGCCACCTGAGGCTGACTACCAACGTCCAGCTATCATGTATTGAAGTCCAGCAATCCAAAGCCGGCTTCAGCTCACCTAATTAACATGTTCAATTAAAATTAAATACCTCATCCTAACATGGGGTTTCCCCTTGTATCTTTATAAACTGTCATTTGTCTATGTGCTACACCTATCTCCTCTCTATCCAGAGGCAGTCCTTTGTCCTCCAGGAAAAATACCCTATCCTTGGCTTCCTTCCCCTTCTCCCTTATCCTCTATCTCCTGTGTTTGTCTCTTATCCCCTACCCTCTGTTCCTCTGAGGCAAAAAAAAATCTTCTTTGTTCTAAGAATTTGTTGGTATGGGTCCTGAACTGATATTTTTCTTTTCATTCCCTATCTGGGGTGAGTAGACGTGTGTGTTTCATCTCCCCAGGAAAAGTCTTGTCACACAACACTTCCATAATGACCATGCGAGTTGGTATGCCAACACATATGGCGGGAATTTCACAAGGCCTCACTCCTAAAAGAGGAGATCAATGGCTGCTGAGACAGGAAGAGGCAGTTTTCTCCATGGATAAACCCCTTCTTAGGTTATCAAATTCTAAGTGGTCAGCCCTAAACACAGGTACATGTGAGCAACACTAAATGAAATCAATAGGTTGTGTGTGTGTGTGTGTGTGGTGTGTATGTGTGTGTGTGTGTAACTAATAATTGAAGAAGATAAGTCATCAGTGCTGGGGGACACAGAAGGAGTTGGAAGAAAAGGGAAAGGTGGAAATGATGTAACTATGATACTCACCTGTGAAAATCTCCAAAAAAACATGGAAAATGGATAAAAATTCTGAATATATAGTGAAAATCCTAATAAACACTGATAAATTGTCCTACAGAATATAGTAAAATTATCTAATATTAACAGCAATGTGTATACACATTTATAGACAGATAGATGTATGTATGTATGTATATATGTATGTATGAATATGTATGTTCATTTCCCCAACTGCCTTATCAACATACCAATTATCATCAAACCAGTGAAGAATTTACTTAACCATCCCCCTATTGATGAATAGTTAGGTTGTGTTTATGTATTGTTTCCAGAGAATGAGCATCTTTTTATATTTATTGGCCATTTTACATTTCTTACCCTACCTGCTAATATTCCTGGTCTATGAAAACAAACATATTTTAGTATCCTTACATTTCTAATTTCTAGATTTCTAGAGATGGTTAGAATTCTTCCATGTTTACCAGGTGCTTTTACTTCATACCCTGTGAATTGCCTGTTTACAACCTTTGCCATTTTTTTCTACCAAATTGTCTTATTGTTGAATTTTGAAATTTATTCTTGTTTAAGGGTCTCAAAGTGCAGCCAGTTTTCTGAATGCAAACATAATCTGACGGCACAATCTAAATTAAATTCTTGTCCAAGACAGTCCTGGGGTTAGCCTATTGCCCTGTGTCTGTGTTATACAGCTCCAATAAAGCAGAGAAAATTTCCAGATGATAAATTAGTTATCTTGTCCAGCAAAAGCCATATGCCTCCTCTTTCTTCCTCTAAATAAGCTGTTCAAAGAAGAAAGGAAATTGATCATTAAAAGTAGCTGCTGGTTTTATCATCAGGAATCAATAACAACCTAAATCAATTTGGAGCTGTATTAGTCAGGGCTTTCTTGAGGAGCAGAACTGATAGAATGAATCTCTATATATAGAAAGGAGATTAGGGGCTTACAGAGTGTGATCCAGCTAGACCAGCAATGGCTGCCTGCCAACAGAAAGTCGAAGAATCCAGTAATTGTTCCGTCCATGAGGCTGGATGTCTCCTCTGGTCTTCAGTATATGCCAGAATGCTGAAGAAGTAGGCTCTAATGCCAGTGAAGGAATGGACTTGCCAGTGGGAGCAGGCAAATGAGAGAGAGCTTCCTTCTTCCACGTCCTTTATGTTGCCCAGACTAAAAGTGGGTCTTCCCACTTCAAATGGTTTCATTAAGAAAAACCCCTCACAGGTGTGCCCAGCTTCTGGGGTTTTAGTTAATTCTGGATATACTTGAGTTGACAGCCGAGAATAACCCAGGAGCTCAGACAGCAGCAGTGTGCTTTGAGCATCTTTGTGTGTGCAGTATTGGCTTCCCACGTGAGTCCTTGGGAAGACAGCAAAGAAATTTCCAGATACCCCTCCTGAGGAAGTAAGACCAGACTAGCTCACCAAAGACAGAGAAGAGGATCCATTCCAGGGCCATGTGTCGAAGCCCTACCTCTCAATGTGGTCATACTTGGAGTTGGAGACTTCAGGAGAGAATTAGGTTTAGATGAGACCATGAGGGTTGGGTACCAAATGTTGGGATTTGGCCCCATAAGAGACACCAGAGAGTGTGCCCTGCCTCTCTCACCCATCCCCCACCCCCTGAGATGTGAGGACATAGGAATAAAATGATAAAATAAACTTCTACAAGCCAGAAAAGAGACCACAACCAGAAATTGACCATTCCTTTTGAGCTTTGAGCTTAGATTTCAAGACTGTGAGCCAGCCCTTCTATGCTATTTTGTTTTGCGGCCTGAGCTGATAGTAAGACCAGATAACAGAAGGAGATGGGCGTGTACCTAGTTCAGAACTTGTGGCCACATCTCAGGCAGGAGAAAAAGGAGGTCCAGAGAAGGTCCTGGCAAGCCATCAGAAGTACAGAAAGGCATTAGATATGCCAAGAGAATGGGCCTTAAGGAAGGTAAGGATGATGTTGGTGTAGTGTAAAAAGGTCTGAGCTCACTTCCAAGTTTGAAAGCCCACCAAAACCACCAACCCCTGATCTTGAAAGTCCACCAATCCCTGGGCTTGCTCCAAACTCTGGACTTCAAATCCCACCAACTCCCACCCTGGAAAACTGCACCCCCCAAAAAAACCCTATATAAGTCTGTCTCCTGATCATTCCCTGCTGCTTCCCACCTGAGCAGAGGCAGCCACTCTTTTGCGTCTCCCAATAAATCTCTTATGTGAGGTTTGTTGTGCGGTGTGACTTTGTGGTATCCCTTGGCTCCAGTATACCTTTCCCTTCAGAGCTGCAACGCTTCCACTAGGGGAAGCCCTTCTCTCCTGAGCTGTTAACAGTCAGAGCTTGGGAAAGAGAGAAGGCCCGCAATGAGGAAGTCATCGATGGAGAGAAGCAGATTATGGGGAGGAGTTCTTTCTTCTGCTTCTTCACTTTATGGGGCTTGCTGCTGATCCTTATTAGCTCATCCACAGACCCTGAGGCTGTGAGTTGGAAAGGACACAGGAGCTCCCAAGCTGGTCCTTGAGAAAAGTCTGCAGCCTGTGTTGGAACCCACAGACACAACAAACTGTGTAACTTCATCTCCAGCACGTATAACCATATGACTTAGATTTGTCACCCAAGTCCCCAGTTCCTAGATGTAACTCGGTGCATTAGGAACCCAGCCCCTGCCACGTCCTAATGATCTGATGCCTGGTCTCCATCAGCTATCTCTTGTTTATGTCTTCTTGAGGTTAGCCCTTGCCTCCCTAAATTGGCTTAGGCAAATCTCTGATTTGTACCTCAGACGCTTAACTGTAACCACACCCGTTTCTTGGAAGCCCTGACGTGGCATACCTTATACAAGGCTGATACAAGGGGATACAAGATGTGTCACAATGTCCCCTTGTCTTGGGAGTTTGATGCTTCCAGCCCATTGGCTTTGATTGGTCTCCCTCTTCTGTCCCAGCGCTCCCCCAAGTGGTTTAGTCTGTTTTGTACCCCCCTTCCCCTCTGCTTTGGGAGTCCAAAGCATGCCAGAGGCTCGAAGCCACAGTGATGATGATTCAGGACTCAGATTTTCCTCCCAGGTACTGTATCAGTCAGCCTTTCTGCATGTCTCGAGACCTCCACCAAAACAGAGCCACTTCATCACTTTCTAAATGATGAAAACAGACATATCAACACATCTGTCTGTTGACTGTCTCAATTACAAGTCAACAGAGAAAATTCAGACTCATTGTGGAGTAAATAGGACAGCTGTCTCCAGGCTGCTTGCATCTGCTTGCTGGAACTCAGATATAACAAATGTCCACTCCTCTCCCTCCCACCACATCCTCCCCACAAAGCCCATCGCCTGTCACTCCTAAGACCCTAATGATCCCACTAACGAATAAACAATAAGCCTGAAGCAAGTTTCCGGGGCTAAGTTAAGCCCATGCTGCCTGTGGCCTGGTTTGTAATTAAGGATCTTAGAAAATGCTATGTGTCATATATTATCCAGGAAACAACTCCCTGGTGTCAGTTTTTAGAAACAAATGGTTTCCAAGAGGAGTCTTTTTGAAAATCCCACAAGGCAACACCAGAGTCCAGTGTGTCGTAGACTCTTGATAAACTCAGAAGAAAGGAAGCAGTCTAGTATAGTTAAGCTGGTAGAGCATTCTCTAAAGACAGGAGGGCTACTGGATCAAGCCTGGCGGGTGCAGGACAGAGTGTGTTAGCACAGTCATGTTTGCAACCAACTTCAAGACTAATTAGATGAGCCCCGAGTCCTCTTTCACCATCCTCCCAAACCATATGTTATGCTATTAACTGCCTATACAGAAAGAATATAGTCTTTGACCTCAGAGACACGCTGAACTGCCTCAGTGTCTCCATTGGGGTTAATGATAGGTGTAGCTTAGAGAACTGGCAAATATGTCTCTGCTGCTGCTACTCCACATAGACAAGCACCCTCACTCACACCACAGCTCCCACTACCCTTGGTCATTCTACTCCAGGAGAATAGACAGCATCAATTCAAACAGACAGACCATCTATTCAAAAACTCGCATCACTAAGCAACAATATTAGGATCCTTCCTGCACAGCTAACATTGGTGAGTACCTCCAATACTCAGATCCTATCTGCTGCTTCAGATACTAAATACTGATCTTCTATTACTGTATCTATTTTTTTCTTTTTCCCCTCCACGGTTCCAAAGTGAGCAAAATACACAAGAGATACAGACAACAGGGACCAGGGAGTCTGCCTTGAAAATCATATAAAATTATGTAACAGTCACCCACCCGAGGTATTGCAACAAGTATCTGGACCAAAGACGTGGCAGTTACTTTTCTGAGTTGCTTGGGCCAAGAGATTCATTAGTGGGCAAAATGATTCAAGAGATGCGGAGAACACACCCACCAACTACCCACAGGTAGCAGGGGCCAAACATCAGAAAGCGCTAGTAGGTCGTGAGAACACTGAGTCCCAGTCCTGACTCTGTCCTCGGGTCACTCTGGGACTTCGTTCTTTTTCTATTTTACCTTTTTCTTTTATAGGTGAGAACACTGGCTTCCTCCCTGGAAAGGCCAGACTGAGGTGTCCCTAATGAGGGGACCTGGCAGTACATTATTGCTGTCCTGCCCGGAACATCCTGTCCTCAGGAGCCCATGTGGTTTCCTCCCCCCTCAGAATCAGCAGCAGCTCTA
The DNA here is from genome assembly GCA_907164525.1 of Lophiomys imhausi. Lineage (NCBI taxonomy): Eukaryota > Metazoa > Chordata > Mammalia > Rodentia > Muridae > Lophiomys > Lophiomys imhausi. Next base: position 3,486,014 of record CAJQZJ010037361.1, on the reverse strand, counting down.
CTGCAGGCTGCTTAGGAAATACAGGCCTGTTAGCTCTGTGGTCTGGGGCCACACGGAGGTATCAGAGGTATTGTCACTGTTCATCACAGAACGATGTTGGAGCTCTCTTTGTTCCAGCGATAAGTAATTTGCTTAGGACAGTTAATAAAAACCAGGCATTACCATCTTATGGGAAGATTACCAAGCACAGCAGTGTTCCTACATTAACGCTGTTGTAATGTTTTGTGGCATTTGTGAGTCAGCCATCTACAGAGAGACTCTGGCCAAAGAATGGAGCAAATGGATGGTAAAGGTCTACGCCTACCCAAAAGGTGGGGAAGTTCAGACTCCAGCCCATTTTTTGGCTTATGCTGTTCTGTTTGTCATCCGGCTTCACGTCATTTAAGGGAAGCTGATTTCCCAGATAAAATGGAAGCATCTTTGAGTCACAAAATATTCTTGAACATAACCTGTGGGAACTCCATGAGAAAGTCAGAACGGGGTCACATTCCAAATCCCGTGCCCTCACTCCAGCGGCTTGGTCACCTCTCCTGAAGCCGCAGTGGCCATTCACACTAGGAGGCTGAATTGTTCTTGCTTCACCAGGACCCTTGCAAGGGGCGTGAGCCGGCGCCTGCCACTCTGTTCTTGCTCAGATGGTCAAAGACCCAGAAAGGTACTCTGTGCCCTGTCACCACAGCTGTCCCTCATAGTAAGCTTCCAGAAAACTGGATTCAACAGCAGGATAAAAATTACGAAAATTGGAAAGTATTTTACTAAAGGCTTTCTAATGCATGGTATTCAAAAATAAATAAAAATAAATAAAAAGGACCTGTCTTGAAATGCTGAGTTAGGGGGTTGGAGAGATGACTGTGGGGCCAAGAGTTCTTGCAGAGGACACAATAAACAGTAGTGTTTATTGTAGCGTCCATGCGATATAGGAATAGATAAAGTAAGGTAGGAAGTGTCAGGACCGGCTAGTGGAATAAGTGATGTTTGTGCTCTTGGGACTCTCTCTAACCACCTAGTATCTGGTCCTGGAGCAGTTAGGATAGTGAGCTATGGCCCTGAATATAAGAACCTGACGGGAGATGATGGAGTGTGTGCTCCGGGTGGGTGAGTCTGCACATAATGCAGGCCTTTAATCACAGCACTCAGGAGGCAGAGGCAGGTGGATCTCTGTGAGTTCGAGGCCAGCCTGGTCTACAAAGTGAGTCCAGGAGAGTCAGGGGAAAAAAAAAAAAGAAAGAAGGGAGGGAGGGAGGGAGGGAGGGAGGGAGAGAGGGAGGGGAGAAGGAGGGGGGGAGGGGGGGGGGGGGGGGGAGGGGAGGGAGGGAGAGAGAGAGAGAAAGAAAAAAGAAAGAAAGAAAGACCTCCCAGCCGGGCTGCCCACTTCCTCTAAGAACTGGCTAACCCTCAGAGGGGATATTTCTCTAACTCTAGGAAGGCCCCCAGCATATCAACAAATCAGGAAATGTAAACAATCACAGGATGACTCCTGTGACTAAGATGAGTCTCTGTAAAGGAAATAGAAGCAGCAGCATTTGAAAGGTGATGGCTGGATGTTTTCTGGACTCCACTGGATACTAATTTAAGACCCACTACATGTCTCCTAAAGACAGAAAAATAATCCATATACACTGTCATGAAACAGAATCAGAAAGGCAAGAGATTTTTAAGCAGAGCCAGAGAGAGCTGGAAGTTCACTTTCAGCATCAGTTTGATGCTGGCAAATTTCTCAGCCTCAGAGAGAGACCGGGGAACGTAAGAGATTTGTCTCTCAGACTCTGGAGTCAACTCACTCAAAGCACATATTAAAATCTACAAGAACCACTGTATAAAATAGACCACTCCCCAGATCCAGACTGACTGTACCTCCTCAGGACAGACCCAAACAGTAATTCACGAACTTTGCAAACTGAGCTGACGTGGGAACCTCAGTCCACAAGAAGAAGTCCAACACAGGAAGAAGTCCAACACTTTCTGTCAGCACCTTGCCACGCCTTCCTCAAAACAGACCAGCATTTTCCTTAGGAGTTACTTGAAGCCCAGAGTTTTGTAAGTGAGATTTAACACCACCTCTCAACTTGACCAATAATAGCTTCAGCTAGAATGGCACTCCCCCAGGAAGAGAGAAGTGGATAGAAGATGGAAACGTGGTCATATAAGACAACAAACACACTTGTAAAACTGGAATGCAAAACAAAACATGGTGCAGTGAAAGTGACGCTGGATGGAGAGCTGTAACCGTGAGTAGCTCCTGTACCCATGTGCTCTGACTGGGAGAAGGCATGCGGTCAAGGCTTGCATACGGACATCTTTTCTGGTAGCAAGCTTTAACAGTGTTTCTCTCTTGAAAGACAACCCAAAGTCATGAAAGATGACTCTACTTCCTTCAAGAATAAGAAGTAACTGCCTTTCTGGAGATAGGCAGATTCTAGACACCTTATATACATTTAAAGTTCCTTCACATGGAGTGGGCCTTAGGTCAAATCAGACTCTGGTTGGCTACACCGACAAGTTTGGTGCCACCATTGCCCCAGCACATTTTGCAGGCAGGACAGATTGTAGGTCAAAGAGGTTCTGTGGCTGAGTTGGTGTCCACCTTTCTCTTTCAGCAGCCTACTCTCCCACACCAAAGAGACTAGAATGTAAGGGTGAAGGCTCCATATAGGCACCAGCTCAACTTCTCCAGGATCAATGAGTCGTGTGGGTGTTGTCCTCAGCAAGGGGACCCACTGTCAGTTTGCACAGAGCAGCTCTCGGTCCTAGCATCAGCCTGCCTTGTCTGGGGATCTCCACGGTACCCACTCAGCCAACGAGTCAATTGAATGCAACCTAGTGATGCCACTAGAAGCCTCGAGGTTAAGGTTAGGCTACAAGAGATGGCCAGTTAAGACTCCATACCTCCCATTACTAGGAGTCCTCATTAGGATCACCTTCATGGATTCCAGAACATTTCCAGTGCAGCAAGTTTCCAGACCAACCTTGAAATCCTCACCACAATTCCAGCCATCTCTCCCTGCACTCTCTCCCTCCACCCCATTTCCCCCAACCTGATTCCTGCTCATGTTCCCACCCACACTCAGTCTGTCCATACAAGCTATTCTATCCCCAACCCCAGGGAGATCACTGTGTCCCCCCTAGACCTTTCCTCTCTACCTAGCTTCTCTTGGTCTACCAATTGTAGCTTGAATATCATTTGCTTAACAGCTAATATCCATGTATAAGTGAATATACACATTTTCATTTTTCTGGGTCTGGGTTGCCTCACTCAGGATAATTTTTTTTCTAGCTTCATCCATTTGCTGGCTAATTTCATGATGTCATTTTTTACCTGACATTTCTTGGGTAACCAAGAATCAGAGACTAGATAGCTAGGGTAAAATCACACACCACTAGTCTTTTAAAAAAATCAATCAAATGATCTCTTATAATATCCTGCTCTACTCATATTTCAGTTCCTATTCCAGTCATCATCAGAGAAGCTTCCTCCAGCAGCAGATGGGAACAGTAGCAGAGACTCACAGCCAGATATTATTTGGAAAAAGAGTCTAAATTATAGGTCTCCAACAAATCCCTCCCTTTACAGCTCAGGGAATCCCATGGAAGAGGAAGCAGAAAGATTATAAGAGTGAGATGTGATGGGGGACACCAGGAGAACAAGGCCCTCTAAATCAACTAAGCAAGGTACATATGAGTTCACAGAGACTGAAATAGCAAGTGTGGGGCCTGCATAGGCCTGTACCAAATCCTCTATGTGTATATTGTAGCTATTAGCTTAGTATTTTTATGGGACACTTGACTATGAGAATTAGGGGTTTTATAACTCTTGTGCCTGCTCTTGGGACTTTTTTTCCTCCTGATGGATTGTCATGTCCAACTTTAATATTAGACATTTTGCTTTATTTTATTATATATTATTTTGTCATATTTTGTTGTTATCTCTTAGAAGCCTGTTCTTGTATAATGAGAGACAGAGAGGGAGTGGATCTGGAAGGGAGGAAGTTAGAAAGGAATTTGGAGGAGTTGAGGGGGAGAACTGTAATCAGGATATATTGTATGAGAAAATAATCTATTTTCAATAAAAGAAAAAATAATTTAAAAGTTATAAGTTCTTAATTTTGGTGTTCCGCTGACATGCTCCCCTCCGCATGACAGATAGAACAAACTCACCATTTTATACCATGGCCTGAGGCTTGGGAACCCAGGGGGATGAAGTTACTGTGGCTACTGCTGAAGTCACGACTAGTCAGTGAGGTCATGACTAGCCAGTGAGGTCATGACTAGCAAGTGAGGTCATGACTAGCCAGTGAGGTCATGACTAGCCAGTGAGGTCATGACTAGCAAGTTAGGTCATGACTAGTCAGTGATGTTTGCTTCTAACCCAGGGACTTGGGTCTTTCTCTATGTGTGTGTATGTGTGTATGGGGGGGGGTTGACAAATTCTGGCTTAACAATAATGTTTGTGTTAGAAAATAAAAAGGCATCCTGTCATGGTAATGCATACCTTTAATCCCAGCACTTGAGAGACAGGCTAAAAATGGATGAGTTAAGCATTGTACATAAAACATTTTTAAAGAGTAATAACATGAATCAAAGTAGAAGAAAATATATTTGAGTTTATATGATACTGTTAATTACTATAATATATAATAATAAATAATTAATATACATTATTTTATATACTAATTAGAAAGAAAGTGATACTGTTTGGGTTGTTTGGATACAGTTTTTAACCATAATTATTTTTTAAAATTTTTCAACTCAAACTTGCTGGAGATGTAATAATATAATGTCATTCCCTGTGCCATCAAGAAATATAGAATGTGGAGTTAGAGAGATTAGAGAGGTGTCTCAGTGATTAAGAGCACATATTGCTTTTCCAGGGGACCTAGGTTAGATTTACAGCACTCACATGGTAACACAACTGTCTGTAAATTCTATTTCCAGGGGATCTGGTGATGCCCTTCCTGGCCTACATAGCATCAGGGCTGCAGGTGTGCATGTACATACAAACAAACTGAACACTCATACATATAAACTAAAAATCAATAAATCTCTAAAAATAAAACAAAGGCCATGACACATCTCTGTGTGTGTGCTGATGTGTACACATGCACATGTGTGTGCATGAATGTTAAGATCAGGAGTTAACTTTCACTGTCATTCCTCAGGCCCCACCCACATAGGTAGGCTATTGAAACAAGGTCTCTCTCACCGGCCTGGGCTCACCAAGTAGTTCTAGACTGGGTGGCGATCCAGCTGCAGAGATCCACCTGTCTCCATCTCCCCACCACTGGGAACACACACATTCACCACCATGCCTGGTGGTGTTTTTCAATGAGTTCTGAGGATTGAATTCTGGTCTACGCGCTTGCATAGCAACCGCTTTACTGACTGGCCTACCCTGGCCAGCACTAGGATGAAACATTTCTTAAGAGAGCTTGCCACATCATCTTGGAGAATTATTTCTACATATACAGCTGTGATGTTGTAGGGGATCAATGTGGCCAGAGCTGAGACCACCTGAGAAATATCAAATGCAGGGTGAATACAGACTGCTCCCTTCCTACCTAAAGCAGGACATAGATTTCATCCATGAGAAAGTTGCCCTCCCTTATCCAAGAAGAGAAATGTGTTCTTGTCACTGGAAATGAGGTTGAGCCAAGATGAATCTGCACAAAGAAGTGTACTAATGAACCCTTTGGCTTTCCCCGCAGGTGCCTACAATACATAAATATCAGTTAATTCCCTCCATGTTTTCCAGTCCCCTCTCCCAAATTTTTTCCATCCCTACACTAAGCCTCTTTTCCTCTGTCTTGTCACAACTTCACAGTTTACCGTCCTTTGTTGAAACAGTCGATAAAGTCCCAGGGTGGCCAATTCTTTGGTTCTTCATTTCTTTTCTGTAACAATTCTTATTCTATGCAAAACTATTCACATCAAATAAATCTTGCATATTACCCCCTCCTCCCTTACTCTGAGTTTTGTCAGTTTAAGCAAAAATGTGAGATGAGTGACTGGTGTGTTGTAGTTCTGTCCTGCCAAGAACACATAAAAGCCACATCACCATTTCAGATATGTCAGAATAAAAATAAGTATATGAGACAATAACATATAGAAATAAAGAATATGCAGTAAATAGTGAATCAGGAAAAAAAGATAGATACCAGGCTTAAAAGATAGCTTGGTGGTTAAGAGCATTACTGTTCTTCCAGAGGACCTGGGTTTGGTTACCGGTACCCATATGGTGGCTTACAGCTCCAGATGCGGGGATGTGGTGCCCTCTTCTGGTATCCATGTGCACTGCACACACATAATATACATATACACATTCAGGAAAAACGTTTATATACATAAAATGAAAATAAACAAGTCTTTTTGAAAAGAAATATACAATAGAAATATAGACAATGCCAAAATGAGATTTTGAAAAGATTGATAACCAAATTCAATTTAATCTAAAATAAGAATACAATAAAAATAGTTAAGACTCAATGTTAGCAATACAAAAATCATGTATGTATGTATGTATCAGATATTTGAAAGATAATCTATGTAATTATGAAAACATACTTAAAATTTAGTTAAATACATAATTCATAAAAATAAAACTTACTAACATTGAGTCAACCAGAAGTATAACCTCTGAATATTTCCATGAGTACTAAAACAGCTAAGAATTAAAATTTCTTACCAAGAAAAATCTGGATAGTTTATAGGAAAATCATATCAGACTTCCAAGACATAAGCCATCCCAATGTTTTATAAAGCCTTTCCAATAGTAGTAAAAATGGTTAAATCCCTTAATTTAAATTGGCTGGTCTAATAATAATATAAAAACTATGTAAGAATTATACAAGAGGGCAAAACTGCAAACCAATCACAAACATAGTGCAAAAATGCTAAACAGAATGCTAAAAGAAAAAAACTAAAACTAAAAAACAGAGTCTAGAATTTAGCAGGGATAATTCTGTAACCCCAAACTGCACCTGTTCCAGGGACATGAAGGGCAAGGATGCTAAGATGATGTCATGATTAGTCATGCTAACAGATTAAATTAGAAACTAAAGTCAGTCTCATAGTTAGTCACATTAATACATTAAATTAGAAACTAAAATCATTTTAACTCAGGAAAGTCATTTGGTGAAATTCTACACATATTTGCAAATCATCCTGACAACCTAAAAATTAAACAACAGCTTGTTTAGTCTCCTAGAGGATATCTTCCCAAGACTCACTGCAGGCATTATAAGCACTCTTTTTAAACACAAGAATCAGAAAACAATACCCATTTTTGTCATTTCCATTTGGCACTGTGCAACATGTTCTAACCTGATAGTAAGAAATTAAAATAAAGTAAAGGCACACTTTTGGAAAAAAAAATCAAAACTTGTAATTATTTAAAGTAACATAACTACATAAAAACTAAATTACCTCACAGGAAAGATTAGAAAAAAGATCATTCAGTAAGAAATTTGATGAAAATCAACATGAAAAATGGATTATATTTATATGCATTAGAATTAAAAATGAGTATATATTTTAGCTCCAAAATATCAAAATAATTTCTTCTTTAATCCGGATTGAAAGGTAATACTTTATATATTATCAAAAAACCAAATTTGCTCCAGGAAAAATATTACCTGACCCCCCCAAAAAAAGGTAATTGTCCCAGAGTTAGGATTAGGGCAGGGCTCTGTTCTTATCTTTCCAGGAGATTTAAAGCATCCATTCAAGGAATCCAGGGACAACTGGATAACGGAAACCTCAGCAGAAAACAGATCAGACACCAAAGAAGACGAGTGGCCCAGATGATCCAGCCTTGCAGACTTCTTCAATAGCAGTTTCCTCAAAAGTCTATAACCACAACAACTCAAAATCGCTAAGATCGTTCAGCTCCACAGACTACTCCAGCCAGATCTTCAGTAAAGTTCTGAAGATCAGCTTCTGTCTATGAACTTCGTAGGACATCTAAATAGCTGAGCACAAAGGGACTGAACATCAAATGATTCTATTAACATTTTTAACCATTTTTCCATTCTTATTTGGGCCCCAAACAGGTTTACTACGTCCCAAATCAGCAGGAAGTCATTTTAAGAGAACAACGTCCCATCCCCAGAAGGTGGGGAGGGTGTTCTTCCCCTTTGGTTATTTGATAGATAATAGAAAATTTTGTTATTTAGGGGAAAAGACTACAAGCTGTTAAATGGTCTTGTTAAATGGGTT
>CAJQZJ010037361.1:3466515-3477793 GCA_907164525.1 Lophiomys imhausi | reverse complement strand
GCTACCAACCGACATAAACTGTTTAGGATAATTAAGAAACGGAAACTAATAGTCATGAAAACGTGTCATTTTGTTAGTTACTATGACAGTCTATCACAGTTATTTTCTAAGCTACTCAGAAATCAAGTTGCTAAGAGACAAGCAATATTTGCTTATCTAAATATATAGAGATAGATAGGGCATCTTCAAAAACCTCAAGAGATCTGCAGAATATGGCATTCAAAGATGTTTTCTTAACTTAAGATTTTTTGATATCGAGACATGTCAGCTCCTGACAGCACCCCCTATATTACTCCAAGTAGAAGATGAGCATCGAAGAATCTCCAGTGGGAGATGATTGAATTGGTGGTAAGCCATTCTCTTGGCAAGAAAAACCACTTGCTTCAACTGTAGACAGACTTCTGTCCAAAAAGGACAAAACTTGGAAGCAGGTAAGTCGACAGCCTAGCTCTGCCAAGACAGGGTAGGTAAGTCCTTCATAATTCCTGCTCTACAACCAATGTCTGTCAGAGAAATTGGGCCAAATGGCTGAAGATTGATGCTGTAATGTATGGAGAGAAAATGGGAACTGTCCAGGCAGCCACTGGTATGTCATTTTTTAGTTTTGGAAGCTGCAGGCCCTGCACTTCCTATATAATCAGATATATTTATCCCTCTCAGGTCTCTGAGGTGGTTGAAGAACAGATAGCTAGAGTCTCATAGTTAAATTTTGAGTTGTTTAGGAATCAAGAGGGTGTTCTGGATCTAAGAAGATATTTTTAAAATTATGAGACAAGTTAGTATGAAAGCTGAGTTAGATATAGAACTTTAAACTCATGGAGATGGTTAGATAGTAGAATGTTAAAGTCAGGTGCCAAATACATATGGACAGTGGGAATGTATGCTAAGCCATATAACTCTTATAATCGTGGCCTATTTATTTCTGTTGTTTTGTATTGTGTTTATAGTTATAAGAAAAAGAACCATTATTTGGACTGAAAGGGAGAGCTGTTGGGGGGAAAAATAAATACCTTAAACTAAAAAAAAAAAGAAAAGAAGGGAAGAGTATGGTGGGACTGGAGGGGGGAGTAGGGAGGGGATTGTGATTGAGATGTAACTTGAAGAAATAAAAAATAAATTATTAAAAAAAACTCAAAAACTAACAGCGTATTATCAGGAACAATAAGATTGTTTTGTTTTTAAAGGCAAGGAAATTGGAGAGCACTAAATTTAGATAGCACTTACATAAAGAGATGGAGAGAGGTGTGAAAGTCAGGGTAAGTACACAAGTGTTTGCTACACTATTGTAACTCAAGAATCATAATGGTGCATATGGCATAGTGCCAAACATGCTAAAAATCCATGCAGACATGAATACAAAGAAAGGATCTGGATGTGAATCTCAAACATTGACAGTGTAAGCAGTGGGTTACAGCATTTGGATGTTTTGTCTTTCTCTGCGGTTGTGTTTTTCCTCAATACAAGCAATGCTCAAATAACTAGACAAGCCTGTTTACTTTTATCTTCACTATACACAAGGAATATCAAGTTGCTAACACCAGTCATTTCTGCACCATCTTGTTGCAAACCTTAAGTGTAAACCATTTGCAATCTCCGGTGTACACCTCAGGTGCCTTTCTATGCTCTTGTTAATGGTAATAGTTACAGTAGCTCAAACTACTGTAACTATTGTTGACAGCCCTATGTGTGTTCTTATGTTCTAAGTACTTAGCGGATATGTTTGTTGAAGGCTTAAAAAAGACCTCAGATTCAGGATAGTAATTCTTCTCACCTTACCCATGTGAAGACAGATGTATAGAATGTCCTAAGCAGATCAGTTAAGTTGCTTGCCCAACACCATGCAGCTAAAGGAGTGGTTAATCAACCACTGGTAACAAGAAATGCAGCAGTATGCATTTCGCAGCTAAATCCTGTTTCACAGTCCATTTTCTCAGAAATTACTTGGTGAGAGCATTCTACACAAAAGCAAAAAAAAAAGATGGGAAGAGGACTCATGGAAAATTTATTAGATTTCCTGATCTAATAAATTAAAACAGCAATTGTAATTACTGCAGATGACAGAACTTCCTGACAAAAATCAACATCTGTCTCAACGAGCAGTGTTTGACTGTTCTCAGTCTAATCAAGAGAAGCAGAAACCTGGATGACCTCATCTTGACTGAAGTCACAGGAGCCAGCGGTCGGTTTCGTGGGGCTCCAGGGACTCCTACAGTTTGGCTCACCTCTCAGAGAGAAGGGCACGAAACTTGTTTGCTGTGCTGAGGACTGCTGGAAAAAAGATGCATAGATTGTTTCTTTGACTTTCTATGTTTGTAGATCGTTCATCTCCGATGCTGAGAGAATCAATCATCTGGGCGGTAAAATACAACGGCAAATAGATGCTATTGATTTTCTGAAGCGGCTTCAAGCTCGGAGACTGGGGCCTCACGGCTCCTCGAGCCTTGATTTTCAAACAAAAGCCGCCTGAGTCATGGCAAGTGGGTTGTTTGATTTTATTCTAATGAAACTCTCAGGTGCATCACCGGAGCCGGCTGTCAATCAAGGCCCTTTGAGACCTCCATGCTTCTATGTCCTTTTTCTCTTCCTGTCTTTCTCATCCTTGCTTTGGAAGCTGGCTTACAGTTCAGAAGTTTAGTATGTTGTCATCATGGCGGGAAGCATGGTGGCACTCAGGCAGACATGGAGTGGAAAGTTCTACATCTGGATCCACAGGGAACAGGCAGAGAGCAAGACACTGGGCCTGGGTAGAGCATTTGAAACCTCAAAGGCCACCGGGAGTGACACATTTTCTCCAAGAAGGCCACACCTCCTAATAGTGTCACTCCCTGTGGGCCTATGGGGGCCATTTTCACTGAAACCACCACAGAGGGTTAGTCTAGGAAGAGAAACCAATGCTGAAAATGTTAAGAGTTCTAAAAAAAAAAAAAAAATTAGGATCTGATAATAACCACATACCAGACCCAGGACAAGTAACATTTTCAGAGCAGTTGGCTTCAAGCTCCTGCCTGTATGTACCATTTGCATATCTACTCCTTGCAATGAAAGTAGGAACGATCAGATGTACTCAGCTGCATTAGTGAAACCCCTAGTTACATCTTCCAATGTCCACAAGAGGCATCTCAGAGAACACATTTTTTTTTTTAACTTTTTGAAGTGCTGCAGAACATGCCTTTGGTTTTCAAGATAACTAACTCTCATTGAGTACTTATAACGTCCAGGCTCTCTCCTGTACTAACCAGTCCTCCTTGGGTGAAGGAAGTCAGGTCAAATGGAGAAAATCTTCCTTATGAGGCGCAAATACAGCAGCCTAGGCAGAGCACCAGCAGCTTCCTAGACAGCCTTGCTTTGGAGACCAGTCAAGTTCATGGTGCCATATTTTAAGGAAGACTCTGCCTCTATTAAGAAGGCATCTCAGGGGGCTGGAGTGATGGTTCAGCAGTTAAGACCATTGCTGTTCTTTCAGAGGACCCAGGTTCAATTCCCAACACCCACATGGTAGTTCACAGTTGTCTATAACTCCTGTTCCAGAGGACCCGGGACCCTCACAAAGACATACATGCAGGCAAAACACCGATGTACATAAATAAAATTAAATAAATTATTAAAAAGAAAAGGCCGGGCATGGTGGCACATGCCTTTAATCCCAGCACTGGAGAGGCAGAGGCCAGTTAATCTCTGTGAGTTCAAGGCCTATAGAATGAGTCCAGGATAGCCAGGGCTACACAGAGAAACCCTGTCTCAAAAAAAAAAAACAAAAACTTAAAGAAAGAAAGCAACTCAGAGATGGGTGTGATGGTACACATGTTTAATCCTAGCACTTGGGAAGGCCAAGGCAGGTACATCACAGTTTCAAAGCCAGCCTGATCTACATAACACATTCCAGGCCAGCCAGAGCTACATAGAGATCTTGTCTCAAAAGAAAAAGGAGAAGGAAAAAGGAGGAGGAAGAAGGAAGGAAGATGAAGGAGGAAGGATGAGAAAGAAGAAGAGGAAGCAGAAGAGGGGGAAGAAGAAAAGGAAGAAAAAAGCAACAGCAGCAGCAACCAACCTGGACAGACTAAATGGTAGTCACACTGGTAGCCTATTGGATGCTGATATTCCAGCAAAACTCTCTTCCTGTTTTTTATGCCCACTTGTGCCTCCTCTGACTCTATGAAGGAAGAGTTCAAAGGAATCCAAGGCAAAACAGCACATCTGATTCATTTGTGAAATGTGGTCTGTCTCCACAGAGCCTCCCACTTTCCTGAGGGACATCATTAACGTCATGATAATAATGAAAGTAATACCTAGAGTTGGGTAAATTATTAATGGTTTCAATCATCCAGAGAGCAGACACTCCTGCATAGACTTCTCCTTGATGACAGAAGAATGGAAGTAAGTGTCCTGGGGAAACAAGAAGAGTGGCAGAGGATCAGGGCTGTACGTGTGTGCATGCATGAATCTGTATGCCCATGTGTGCACATGTATCTGTGTGTGTGTGCTCATGTGTGCACATGTGTGTGTATGTGTATAAGTTTCCCGGAGTCTGCGCACACAAGTCCAGCCATTTTTAGCTAAATTCTTACCTAGATTTGTATGCAAAAGCACTCATGGATCAGAACTAGGAATAGGTCCCTCTTGCAGCTAGAGGGAACACTCAGATTCTCCCTGCTTAGGGCCACATGGGAGTCAAGACTGGCTGCATCATTGAAACCAGGGGTGGCATCACAGTCTGAGGGTGGAGTGAGGAGCACACTAGGACACCAGTGCTGAAGTGTCTGTCCTGGACCGTGCATCTCCTACTTGTTTTCAGACCCCAAGGCTTGGAAACAAACATTAGGGGCTGAGATAGACAGACCAGAGGAGTGGCTGGGAACATGGGAAAGTGTTGTGCTTAATGGTGCAGACAAATCTCAAGGAAAAGGAATCGGATCCATCTCTGTCCTCAGGCCCACCTTCACTTCCCGCTAAGAGCTTTACTTGTTTAAGTTGTTGTATTGGGCCACCTTTGAGCAGCTGAAATCCTCTTTTCTTCTCAGCTGTGTTTCTGGACTTTGCCTCGGAACTGACACAGAGCAGGCATCAGAGATGTCCGAAAGGAAGACAAATGGGTGTTGATCATGTTGGGCATTGACATGCGACAAATACTTATTAGCATTTTAAAAATAAGATCCCATCAGTCGTTACTCAGAGTAACAAAGAAGAACTGGTTGGAAGGATGGTGTGTGGGTACACTTTTAACCCCAGCTCTCAGAGACGGGGGAGTTCCAGACCAGCCAGAGCTACACAGTGAGACTCAGTCTTGAAAGACTCCACTGGAAAGCAGAAAGAGAGTTTCCAATGTACACCCACTGCATGGCAAATAACTGAGTAAGTGCTCACTAACTACATTTTTCTTAAATTACTCTTCCTATGGCCCTACCCTAACACAGCACAGACTCTCCCTCCATCTCTGTTTCCTCCTCTGTCTACTCCTTCTCCTCCCTCTGCTTATGAATGAAAATTAAAACAAAGAGAAAAAAGACAAAGAAAAGCCCTGCTGCTAAAATAGTCACATGATTTAAAGACCAAGAAGCACCATTCCCACACGCCAGCTCGTAGCTCTTGGTACTTGTTTTCCCTTTGGGTTTGTGTGGCAAGATCTCCAGACCTATGCCTTGCAAAGTGTGAAGCAGATGAAGCTGGTGCAGACGTCTCCCTGTGGACCCTCATGCCGCTGCCTCTCTACAGTGGCTTAAAGTTTTAAAGTCTGTGGAGCTGGACTTTATAGTACATACCTGTAATGCCAGCACTCTGCAGGCAGGGATGGAGGGACGGCGGGAGGGAGGGAGGAAAGAAGGAAGGAGGTAGGGGCAGGCAGGGAAAGGGAAGCTGTGGAAAACCCTAGCTGAGGTGTGAGTGAGCAAGAGAACTTTTTTTTTTTTAACTAATTTGCCATAACAAATAGAAAGCAGATCTTGGGGAACAATTATCAAGCTGACTCTATAAAGAGAATATTAAGAACCAAATAAAACAAGTATGTGACTTAGCAATCTCAAGGCTTTCCCTGGGATTCAGCAGAAAAAGATAAATATGAGAAAGAAGAAGAAATTCAGTTCACCTAAACACCAATATTGAAATGTCTATGATAAAATTAATACCATATTTATGGAATCTATGCAGATAAATCCCAGAAAAGAACTAGGCATGCAGCAGAGAAACAATCAAGGGTATTGAAAAATATAGCTAATTAAACTATTTAACCAGTATTTATATTATTGTTAATTGGTTTGGCAGCTGTTAATCTTTAAGCAGCCATTATAAATGAGCACACACAGACACCATGTGGATCTTATCAAGCCTTGGCCTGAATTGTGAAATCCTAGCCCATCTAAGCTAGCTCTTAATTCTATTACCCAAATATGACCCCATATATACATACGTCCCCTTGGACTGCCATTCTCCACGATATGTCGATGTTCCTGGCCATGTGGAATGAGGTTCCTTTTTCTAACCCATGGTGTGTGCCTCCTTCCTGCTGCTTCTGGCTAGAATGAATTCTTCTTCCTGCTGCTGGTTGGAATGCCTTAATCCTCTGTCTAAAGCGCAGGCTCCCTGCTCTAATCCCAGGAAGTCCCATCTTTCTCTGTCTTTGCCCAATCTCAGGCCTCGGCATTTTATTTAACCAATCAGAGTCAATGTAAGTAACAGACAGCAAGCAGGACCAATTAATTGACATTTAGAATGCTTAACACTACCCCAACAATTCCCTCCTTTTGTCTAAAAAAATAAAAGCTGAATTTTTAACTCGTATAGTAAAAACAATAAGAACAAATATGAAACAATCAAGAAAACCATATATAAAAGTTATGCACATAATTTTTAGCCTATTTGTATCAGGCAATCTTGAAGAAGAAAAAAATCATCTATCTGTCTTGGTGTGTCTAAAGCTCTGAACCTAAATAATTTCTTTCATATCCTATATTTATAAACCTAAAGATTTTATTTAGACTTGAAAATATCCTTTTAAATCCTAAACAACTGAAGTTCAATTGAAAATTTATAACTATTATGCCTTCAGTCCCATTAAAGACATATGAAGGGATAAAGTTATTAGTTGAGTGAGTAGGAAGCATAGGAGAGCAGCTTCCAAAAAGAAATATGACAGTTTGTTCCCTAGACAGTCCCAAATATCTCTTGATATCATTGGAGCATCATCTTCAGCCTTCTGGCCAGGCATTTTTCACAGACTAAATTGTGCAGCAGGAAATAAAGATTTTCCCATTCTGTCTCTGCAGAATTAGAACATCGACTTACCTGCATTTAAGCTCTGGTCCATCTTTGGACTGTATATAGTCTATTGAGAGAGCAGGGGCATTTTTGCCCAATAGGAATTATCTCCTGATGGGAGATTTCTTTTTGAGGAATATCTCATGTGAGATTTCTTTTTGATGCTCATTGTCTTCTTCCAAGTCAAATGGGAGCTGTCAGGAGCTGACTGTCTTAAGTCAAACAATTCTTTTTTTTTTTTTTTTTTGGTTTTTCAAGACAGGGTTTCTCTGTGTAACAGCTCTGGCTGTCCTGGTCTCACTTTTGTAGACCAGGCTGGCCTCAAACTCACAGAGATCCGCCTGCCTCTGCCTCCCAAGTGCTGGAATTAAAGGCATGCGCCACCACCGCCTGGCAAGACAAACAATTCTTAAAATAATAAAAACATCTTTAAATGCCATTTTCTGTATGCCTTTGAGAGTTTTGAAGACATCTACTATTTTGTTTATAAATCTATCATCTATCTATCTATCTTTGAACAAGCAAACTATATTTTTATCCATTTATTATCTGTTTAATCTATTAAGTCTTTTTGTGATAAAAGAAGACTAGTATTTGACATGACCAGAACCTCAATACTCGACTTGTATTATCCAGACTCCTAAATAGATTACAATAGCAATCCATAAAAGGATCAGAAGTTAACCTGTACTTTTAAATGATTTGTATAGGCACAATACCTTATTTAAGTTGAAATATACATAGTATATGTGTAAATATAAAATTCTATACCAATGAATCAAACTTAATCTTATTTTTGTATCAATATACAAAATTCTATACCAATGTATCAAAAATAACCTTATTTAAAGAATAACAATAATTTTAAGTTTCAGAGCACAGTCAATAATCTATCCTTATATCTTATCATTTCTATATTATATAAATATATTCCCCCTCTTTTTCTTTTCAAGTCTTTTCCCACTATATAAGAGAGAAAGAAGGATAGAGAAAAGAAAAAGAGATCTCCAAGTCTAACTTCCTATACCTTGTTTAACAAGACCATATAACAATTTGTAACCATTACCCCTAAACAACATTTATAACACATTAAATGACCAAAGAATCATCCACCCCATTTTTGGGGAATGGGACGTCGCTCTCTTAAAACTGCTTCTTGCTGAACTGGGATGCAGAAAACCTGTTTAGGGGCTCAAATAAAATGTAAAAAAAAAAAAATGGTTAAGCAAGTAAATTGTAACATTTGTTGTCCAGTCTCTATGTGCTCAGCAATTTGAATGTTCTGAGCAATTTGTAGTTCAAAGCTGGACTTTGGTATGAAAGTTCAGTCCTTGAGGCTGGGCCATCTCAGCAAGCTGTTTGAAGTTGTTCTTGATGCAGATTTTTGAAGAAACAGCTATTGAGGCAGTCTATGAGGCTGGCTGGATCATCTGGGTTACTTGTCTTGTCTTCTTTGGAATCTGGTCCGGTTTGATGTTCCTGGCCATGTGGAATGAGGTTCTTTTTCCTAACCCATGGCGTGTGTCTTCCTCTTTCTCCTGCTGCTCCTGGCTGGAATGAATTCTTCTTCCTGCTGCTGGTTGGAATGCCTTAATCCTCTGTCTAAAGCGCAGGCTTCCTGCTCTAATCCCAGGAAGTCCCACCTTTCTCTGTCTTTGCCCAATCTCAGGCCTCGGCATTTTATTTAACCAATCAGAGTCAATGTAAGTAACAGACAGCAAGCAGGACCAATTAATTAACATTTAGAATGCTTAACACTACCCCAACACAAGGGCATGAGAAAAATCTCTCCCATTCAACCAAATCAAATCTTCCCATTGAAAAAGATCAGTAAGATTCAGGCACAATCATAGAGACAGACCTACATCACAATATCCTGGGTGTCACTTCCAAAGTTCAGACATACAGAGAAAAATGGACTTAGAGGTCGATAGATATGAAGTAGTTACAAATAAATAAATCAAAGCAAGAGATTAATCTTATCTCAATATCGGAGAACAACAGTATTCAGAGGTATAGACAGAGTCTCCTATACATATGTCTGAAAAACAGACTCCTAGTAAGAGCAAACTAAGGATAACTCAAATATTCAAGGACTCGGAAACATAGTTCCCAAGTACCAATCTCAACGAAAATAACTTGAAGAGGGCTAGGGATGTAGCTCACCAATTAAGTCATGACTTGTAAGCAGGAAAAGCAACCACTTGACTGTCCCTCGCCTCCGCAGGTCAGAAGATCTAAACGATCAAAGTTTAGACCTCATCCTGGACAAGAAGCATTAAGGTGGTGGGTGGGTGGAGACAGTCCTGAGACTGCTAAACGATAGGGAAAGAGGCCAGAATGTTCTTATGCAAAGTGAGTTGGCAGCTCTAAATTCTAAAACACACCAAGAAATGCAACACTAAGAAGATAATGAAATAAACAAGCAGAGCATGAAAACACATAATGATATTTGTTTTGTAAATACACCTGGAAAATGTGGTGGGGTTTAAGATTAAAACCACTTTTTTAAAGGTAGGAAACAATTGTTTAACATGAGCTTACAGTGGGTTAAGTTCCTATGTTGTCTGAGAGAGAAGTAGAAATAGTTTTATCAGTATAATATTTTCTCAGCCTCCCATACAGTTAGGCTAGTAGCTGTGTGTCAGGGTCCTGACTAATAAGGCGAGGGTACTTACTGGCCCACACAATCAGAGCTCTGTATGTTTTCTCCTTCTTGCACGCCTTATAATATGGAGCACTCCAAGAAATAGGACGAGATCTTTTTTCAGTTGTTAGCAAAAAATACATTCAGGAAAAATCTGATTTCACTATGATATTGGAGTTAGTGGTAGAGTGGCTAGTATTATTTCTGTTAACAAACACCAGGTGTGGTACTTTAAAGCAAATTTATTACTTTAGAGATATGTACTAAACTCTAAAGTATTAGAAATAAGTTGCTTTTCAAGAAACTAGATAATAAATAAAAGTTAGATAATAAATTTAAAAACTAGATAATAATTTTTTTAAAAAAAGCTAAGAGTATCTGAAGGTCCTATATTTGGATGTATTTTTGGGTATATGCTGTGGGTTCATTATTTTGGAAGCTTGGTATGGTGTTTAGCTTAAACATACTGCCCTCAGAATGTAATTAATCCAGGACTTTTATGGGAAAGATATTTGAAAATCACCAAAGGACATGAAGGAGATCTAAATAGAGAAAGACTATCCCATGTTCATGGATTAAAATATAAGTTCTCCAAATTAGTTACTGTAAAAGTACAGTTTTTCTATGCCTGCCCTTGCTGTGAATGGAAACATTTTTGTTCATTAAAAGTTTCAGGCACTATAGCTGTGCAGATATCCAGCTACTCTAACCCAATAGAACTAGCCTGACCTGCTTCCCAGCCATGTGGCACATTACCTATCCTCTTAGTCTCCTCCTAGCTCCTCCTTCTTCATCTTTGCCTAGATGGAAACTCCTCTGGTCCCCACCTGATACCCCTCCCCCCCCCCAGGCCAGAAAGTCCTACCTTAACTCTCCAGCCCATCTATTGACTGGTTGGCTCTTTATTTGACCAATCAGAAGGTGACAGGGAACAATGTTTACAACATACCAAAGCAGGCAATGCTTCATAATAATTACAGTTCCAAAGTTCGGACTTCAGCCAGATCTCTGGGTACAGAAATCAACAGTTGAATACACAGTGCACAAAAAAAAAACACATCACCCCCAACATCTTACAAGTAAAATATAATTCCAGTCGCTGTCTATTATGGTTGGTTTTGATGTTGACTTGCCACCAATTAGAATCGTCTGAGTTGGGAAGTTCAACTGAAAAACTGTCGCAACTGTGTTGACTGATATAGAAAAGCCCATCCCAACTGTGAGTGGCAGCTTCTAGTAGCAGCCCAGATGAAACAAAGTGTTAACAGAAGGAACATGGCTCACTTTTTGCTCAGCTGGCTTCCTTTTTGCCCCTGAGTTGGTTTACCCTGCCTGTTGTTCCTTCTGCTTCTAATTCCTTTGCTAATATCAGAGCCAATGTGA
>CAJQZJ010037361.1:3424236-3460821 GCA_907164525.1 Lophiomys imhausi | reverse complement strand
TGTGTGTGTGTGTGTGTGTGTGTGTGTGTGTGTGTGTGTGTGTGTGTTACTTAGTCTCAGGGGAGCACAAAGACATGTTTAGAAGTTACGAAATGTAACATTTAGCTTTCTTTTTTATTTGAGTTGAAATTGCCCTCACTAATTTTCCCTTGTTTCTCTAAAAACTAATATCAAAACAACTTTTTTTTCCTTAGATAGTTTCTCCCCAGGTATATCACCTGTGAAAGGAATACTCTTTAGATATATGATGCAGTAACTCCCTTTCTTAGAATGAGCAACCTCTAAAGGATGCATATTTTCCAATAAAGGAGTTTTCAGGAGTGAGATTTGGTTGGTTGGTAGGATTTGCACTTGTCTAACATGCACATAGCCTTGGCTTTGATCCCTAGCACCATATAATTTGACTATGGTGCCACATGCCTGTAACTCCAGGACAGGCAGAGATAGTGAGTTCAGAAGTTCAAGGTCATCCTCAACTACATAACCAGTTTGAGACAAGACTGAGTTACATGATACCCTGTCTCAAAAAGAAAAGAATTGGTGACCCTAGAGCCATTGCAGATGTGGCTGCTGTGTCACATGTATAGCAGTAGGTGACAAAGAGGATGTAGGCTATGTCTACGTTCAGTGTTCTGACCTATGAACATCTGAATGAATAGTAGCCTAACATTCCTGGAAAGAGGCAGGGTGGAGACCAACACCAGTTTAGTGCCATGGGTCCTAGGCAGGGAGCTAGCCTGTAATGACCACCAGTCCAGCACTAGGCAAGCACCAAATGGGCTCCCAGGACAGGAAACAAGCCAGAGACTAGAAGAACCCTGCCTGACCCTGGATGTGGGAGTTGTGGGTGAGCCAGCCCTGAGGGAGTGAGTGTAGGAGAACCAGCCCTGCCATTTGTCTGCTTTGTGGTGGTGTTGATGAAGGTGAGATCCCCTCTCCTCGCTTTTTCTCTCACCACCAGTGTCAGACAGGAGATCTGGCCCTGATAGGGTCACAAGAGCAGGAGAGCTGTCCCTGCCCCTCACATGCTGCAGCATTCAGGATTGAATATTCTTTATTAAATGTCTTCTGCAGTAAGTAGAAGCTCCTAATCAGTGTGGAGTCCATGTATAAGCAATGTCACTGTTACTTGGTGTAAATTGGTCTTATATTTAACATTTGCCTCCAGCTTATCATTCTATTTATTGTTGAGTAATACCTTGGAATATATTGTTAAGCTTGATAGGCCTCTAGCTTTGGCCAACCCTAAAGCTAAGGCTGTTTGATAGCAGCTAAAATCTGTAGATCAGATGGATATACGTAAAATAGATTTTCTCACTTTGCTGTTGCCAAACTACCTAAAACCCCCAAAAATGTACTTGCTAGATGTATTGATTTATGGTCTTTTTTGTTCTGTGGCTATAAAAGTTTATACAACCTTTTTCGTCTCACAGAATGTCATCAAATGTAACTTGAATACATGTTTGTTCCCAGAAGTTAGCCACTTGGATTTGGCTCAGAATAAACCATTTGTTTGCTTTAAAACAGGGTTCTTGTATATAAATAGGCCTTATTGGTTTACACACACACACATACACACACACACACTTTCAAATATAGGTTCCCTATACACGTGGCATTTGTCTTTCTAATTCTGGCTTATTTCACTTAACATAATGGTTTCTGATTCCATTCATTTTCCTGAAAATATCACTTCATTTATCTTTATGGCTGCATAAAATTCCACTGAGTGTCTGCAGCACGTGTTCTTTGTTCATTCTGCTGTTGATGGACATCTAGGTTGATTCCATTTCCTGGCTATTATGAGTAGTGCAGCAAAGAACACAGGTGTGAGAGTATCTCCAGCAAGGCTCACTTCTGAAACTCATAAGTCTAGCTAAAGGTTTGAATAAGTAAAAGTGTGTCATCACAAACCCAACTGTCCCTACCCCCCTTACACACACACCACCATAACCACCACCACCACCACCACCACCACCACCACCACCACCACCACCGCAGTTATAGAACAGAGTATACTGAAGCTGGTGTAGCATGCTCCTAATTAATGATCAAAGCTCCTTGGAGCTGAGGTGCTGCTCTCCCAATAGACAGCTATTTTTAAAATATTTCTCTTTGAAAACAACAGCAAGATTAATCCCATTATTCCTACTTAAATTTCTTATGTAGAAACAGCCATTCACTGTGAGCAATTATTAAAAACCCTTTATTATGTATAACTTGTACCTGCTTCAATTTGTGTTACTTAGGGTAATTTATTTTCCAGGTTGTGATGTCATCTACCAAAATTAACTAGATCTAATTTTCATTCTGACATGCCACATACAAAAATACAGTTTTAAAGTGAAGTCCCTCTTCTTCCCAGAAAGGTTCACAGGAATGTAGATAAATAAAACAAGAAAAGAATACTTTGCACACATACCAACACCATGCAAGACATTATCCTTCACACAATAACATCAAGTCTTTTATTTTGAAACAGCAGGGAAAGAGCCCATTCACCCTCGGAGGGGGATGCAAACTTGATTGTTGCTAAAGACAGGCTCCAGGGATAAAAGAGTGATCCTTTGGGGGAAAGAGGGAATGTGAAAACTCAAGGTGGAGGTGTCACCCCTTCATAAGCACTTCAAGAGGAAGGAATTGCAGGAAGTTCCTCGGGGACAGTCACACAGCTTTCCGATCCTGGCCCCTTTCCGCACTGCGCACTGCTCTCCAGCATCACACTGTCAACAACACAACTGGTGGTTACTGGGGTCCCAAAGGAGCATCCTCTTGAGAGAAACAACCAGACAACTACCATCAGCTCAGGTCTAAGCAGTGAGATCTAAAGCCCAGGGAGCCTCTGCCTTATAATTTCAGACAGAGGATCTTTAAAGGAAGAAATTCAAATGATCGATCCTCTCCTACGTTCTTCTGCCTTTGGGAGGAACAGAATTTTCAGCTTTCTTTTCTTGTTTATATAAAGAGGGAAAATCACCCAGATCCTTGCATCTAGGAAACATACAATATACTTTTCCATCACCTTTGTTTTCTACTTTCCGACTTCCTCATCCAAAGAGGGGAAACAGAAGGGGCGTGTGTGTGTGTGTGTGTGTGTGTGTGTGTGTGTGTGTGTTATGTATGATTTTATCTAGAGCTGCCCAACAAAGGTGACCAGTCCTGAAAACTTTTTATCACAGAATTTAAGAAACAAAACAACAACGAAATGATGAAAGAAAGAAAGAGAAGAAAAGGAAAAAATCTCGTCATGCTCTAAGAGGAATTAGGGAGAACTGACTAGGCTCAAGGGCTAGTCCAGTTGAGATGTTTCAGGAAATAACCCCACTCAGATTACAGGACTGTTTTCTGCCTCTAATAGCCTGTTTCCCTTGCTCTTAGAAACCAGGGAGCAAGGGGTGCGGGCAGAAGCAAAGGGGATGCTCCAGAAGAATGCATCACCGAGCTGCTCGGCCACCTGCTAGAGTAAGGACCATGTGTAAGATTCAAGGCAGACTTTTCTCCTGGAAAAAGTAAGGGAAGGGTGACCCAGAGCCTTACCATGGGGACTTGGCCATACTTCTTCTCGTAGATCGGAATACGTTTACTCTTGAGCTTCTTCAGGACTTCCTGCAGCGCTTCAATCTGCAACACAGCGCCGGGAGCCCGAAGTTGCCGCCTTGGCTGCGAGCCCAGCGCAGGTGCTCACTTTCAGCCCAGTTATAAGGATCCCGGGACACACAACTGCGGAGCGGCAGGACTCCGGGGACAAGAGGGGACAGATACTGGTGGAGAGGAAGCCAGGCTGGCGAAATCTCTGGTCCTGACCTCACCTTCCAGAGCCTCCAAGCACACAGTGCCCAGAACGGCTACAACCAGGGATTAGTTCGACAGGCAGCCCGCAGCCCATGAACTCAACATTGTTTGGTAGAGGGTACCCGGGCTATTTTTTTGTATCCATCTTTAGGGATTCTGCCGTCTGGAATGGGAGGGGGATGGAGAGGGACTCATGCAAAGCTAGGGTCCCAAGGCAGCCCAAAGGGAACCCGAGGCAAGGGAAATACTGACCAGCTCCTTCTCATGGGACGTATCCTCCACGGCGGAGTAGATGTCCAGAGCTCGGGGCTGCAGTTCGGCATCTTCCTGGGCACGGGCACCCAGCAAAGGTAGCAGTAGCAGCAGGGCGGCGCCCAGGAGGGGCAGCAGCCGCAGGCGGGAGCTCTCCATGGTGCTGGACCTCGTCGCTGCTCGGGCACCGCGCTCTCCCGCTTCTTATAGCCGGCTGAACCGGTGCCGGGAAGAGGGAGGGGGCGAGGAAGGACGGGGGTGTGGAGGAGGGCCCGGGTCAGCCGTCTGTAGGCAGCGCTCCGCTGCCGTTTGACGTCAATGCCCGCCGGGCTCCGGGAGCCCAAGAACGAGGCTCTGCTCACAGATGGGCTAGAGCGCGCAGAGAACAAGACCCCGTGCCCCCAAATGCTGTCAGCCCGGAGGCCAGGGACGCTCCCCAAGGGGACAGAGCTGAAACTGAGGGGCAGGAGGTGAGGGATACGGAGCGCAAGGCCCCGGTAAAATGGAAAATGCCTTCGGGGCAATAAACAGGCAGAAGAGTTGCTTCCCCTAGCTTAGCGGTGGTAGTTGAAGCAGAGTCCTGCTCAAAGGCTTTGCCTTGCCCCTCTCGTCCCCAAGTACGGGGTGTGGCAGCAAGAAGGATGAGTTGACTGACACCAGCAGACTCACTTGCTGAACACAATCCTAGGCAAGCTAGGGGGCGAGGGAGACAATCAGAATACTGAACAAAAGGAGACTGTGTCCTCTGCACAAGAACTCTGTGGATCCTGTATGTTGTTAATAACCTGGAAAGGAAAGAAAATAACTCAGCTTAATAACAGCTTAATAACGAGCGGGAGCCAGAGAACCCGACCTGGTTCCATTTACAGTCCAACCACTTTTTAAGACTGTACCTTGGAACAAAGTTAAACTTTCTGAAGGGCCGGACAGATGGCTCAATGGTTAAGAGCACCTACTGCTCCTGCAAGGCTTGAGTTCAGTTTCCAGCACCGCAGGTAACTGCAGTCACGTTGCACATACCTACTTATATACGAATAATTAAAAACCAAATAATAACGTATGCTTAAAGGACCTCTCTGAGCCTCTACCTTTGTTTTGTAAACCTGAAGTTGAAAGAATGTCCCTCAAAGTCACTGGAAGACTGGAATGACAGCTCTTGTGTGCAAAGTTCCTTATCCTTACCGCAAAGTTCCTTATCCTTACCGCAATAACCAATAACCCTCCCGGTCCCTTTTAACGGGGAGGCTTCACAGTTCTAAGGGAACTTTACCTGCGACTTCAACTCAGGGGAAATTTAGTCATCCGCAGAACTTATCCTTCCCACTGTCTCTGGTATCCAAGAATTCCAGAAAATAAAGGTGTGGGGGGGGGGGAGTGCAGCTCCCTGATTCTGGACAGATCTCAAGAGATCAGAAGCCACCAGTGAGCCAGGTCCTCCAACTTAGGAAGACATGCAGTAGTGGTTTCCTAAAATTAAGGACCTTCCACCGTGAGTGCAAACAAGGGGTCCTGTGGAAGTGAGGCTTCCCCTCTTGGGACTGTGGGCCTGTTGGCCTGGCTTCTTCCATCACACCCTTTTTCCCTCAACTGCTCCTGAAGATATCAATTCTTCCTCACTCCCCATCCCCACACCAAAATCCTGGTGAACTGTCCCAGCATGCTTAGTGTCTGTTTCTTAATCCAAACCCCCTTCTCTTGCCCTTCCCCCAATCCACGGTTCACCACCAGCCCTAGTGCTACATCCTAAAATTTACTTATGACTTCTCAGCAGGAATCTGCACACACATCCCCGCCCTGCTTTGCAAACCATTGCATTATCTTCAACTCAGCCCCTTGCATAAGTCCTGCTGCTCCACTGTTGCTGGCCTTCTTGATCCTCTATAAGTCAATCTTTTCCTACTTTGATGCCTCTGTATTTGCTTTACCTGGAAATGTCTCCCTACATTTGTAAGTTTAATTGGCTCACTGTGTCTTGTGACATAAATCTCCATTTGTAAATTTCCATGGCTACTAAGTCTAAGGCGTCTTTCAATTTATTCTCCTACAGCCTTATTGATTAACACATGATGTGGATCCACTGAAATACTTAATACAGAGTATATATTTGTTTTCTTCAATTATCAAGTTTCTAATTATCGCTCAAATGTGCATTTGGGTGAAATTCAAGAAGTAAGTTCTCTTGTGATAAATAGTATGTATAGGATATTCTTCTTGGGGGGTTAAGTCCAACCTGAAAACCTGTCTAACACACACACCCCAAGCTCTGCTTTTCACATATGCCTTTTAATTATGCATGAAATCTCAATGGCAGCTCATTTTACTGTTCAAACCTCACACAGACGCAATGGTACTTGCTGCAAAAAAGTCTCCTGTGGTTTTAAAAGTAGTCTACGTCTCAGAAGGAAAGTAACTCCAAGTAACTGCTTAGTTCATCCTTCCACAAGGATGTGAACCCCCCCACCATGTAATGCTCTCTCTCTCAAATTTTGTCCCCGAGCACAAGTAATGGCTTTTTCTTTGTGTCATTTATATTAGGAAAGCAACTCAAATTTTCAAATCCTGATGCTACTCGGCTGATGTCCGCATCTTCACATGAGGAAAACACCACGTATAGTTGAACGGCCAGGGAAGGACTCTTGAGTCATCCTATTAAGTAAGTCAGGCATATCTGGGGCATTTCTAAACAACAATGCCTTTTACTTCTTGGGCAGAATGGCCTTCTAGAGCAGCGGTTCTCCACTTTCCCAGTGCTGCGACCCTTTAATACAGTTCCTCATGTTGTGGTGACCCCCCCAACCATAAAATTATTTTTGTTGCTACTTCACAACTGTAATTTTGCTACTGTTACAAATCATTATGTAAATAGCTGTGTTTTCCAATGATTTTAGATGACCCTTGTGAAAGGGTCATTCTACCCAAGGGGTCATGACCCACAGGTTGAGAACTGCTATTCTAGATTGTCTTGAAGAAGCACTGTGCAGTAAAGCTTGGGCAACGTTCTTCCCAAAAGTATTTATGTTAATCTGACTAGAAAATGAACAAAGAAGGAGAAGTTCTGTGGCCTTTATATCATGCCATCAGGACAGCTTCTATAGTCTGGCTACTTTTTAATGACTTCATTAAAGGGTAAACCCCTCCCTTTGATATCCAAAAGCTATACATTACGGGGATAGCTAAAGCTGGTTAAGTGGTTCAATAGGTAATGGCATTTACCAAGAAAGCCCGGTGACAGAATTCAACCCCTGAAACCTACATAAAGATGGGAGAAGGGAAATGACTCCACAATGCTGTCCTCTGACATCTCCATGCACATTGTGGCTCGTGGGGCCACACACGCATCATACATGTGCAAACACAAAATAATAATAAATAATTCTTTTTTAAAATTTTTTATTTTACTGTTGCATGATGTCAGGGTGAGTCTACTGGATTTGTTAAAACACATTAAACACATCTTTAAATTTAAAAGAGGTATATTGAATCATGCAATGCCTTGCTTAAAACCCCTGAAGCAATTATATTTTCTTAGAATAAAATACATCTTCCCATGGTTCATCAGTCTGTTTATGATTTGGCTCCTAACTTCTTCTCCAGCCTCAGCACTCCTTCCCCCCTCCTCCTCGCTGTATTCAGGCCACACTGACTTCCTCTTCATTCCTATGTTAAGCCAATTCCTTTCTCAGCCCAAAGTGACCCAAAGAGGAAAAAGATAGTGTCTAAATTGCGCTGGAGCAAACTAAGATGTGTATAAAATAAATTAACCTCATTCATTCGTCACATCATACATTAAAAACTACTTGAAATAGACTGTAGTCCTAAATTTAAGAACTGAAACTATAACACTCCTAGAAAAAGCACTTCTAGAAGAAAATATTTCTAGAAGGAAATCTTTGTGGACTGAGGCAAAAAAAATTCTTTCATTTTTAATTAAAATATATTTACATCATTTTCCCTTCTCCTCCCCCAACCCCTCTCATATACACCCCCTTTAGCTCCCTCCTGAAGTAATATTCTTTTTCCTTAGTTATTATAGATGCCTAAATATATAAATACAACCTACTCAGTCCACATAGTGTTACTTGTAGGTATATGATTTTAGGGATGACCACTTGGTATTGAATAATCAATTTTAAAGGGATCACATCCCTGGGGAGGACGATTTTTCCCACTCCCATCCTTGGTTTCCTGTGGTTGCCTATTAAATAATTTCTAAGGTCGTCATTGGAATTAAACACTATTTCTCATCCCAAATATAGAAAAAGAAAGCAGGTCACCTCCCAAAACAAAAACAATAAGAAGTATATGTCTACAGAGAGTTACTGGGGGCCAACCTCTCTTAACCACTCCTGAGACAGAATCAGCAGAGAGCTGGAAAACAAGCACGAGCCAGGGTCTCCTAGAACACACTGCTTTCTGAGAAGAAAATTTCAAACTTGAGGAGATACTTCTTGCTCACCTCTATCTTTATCTCTAAAGTTTTGAACCTTTTTCAATAAAAATTAGATAATAACCCATTGATTGATCTGTAACTTGACAAAAAAAAAAGCAGAGACTACCTTGGTTTTGGTTTAAAAAACAAAAATGTGAAAATGTAATTGGTATTAGCAAATGAGAGCTCCACAGTCCCGAGAGATTGAACGATGAAATGAGAACAAAACGCAAAAATTATGGTTTCCCCCACCCCTCAAGCTCCTGTATTTCTCTCCTTTAACTTTTGAATATTTTCTTTTTTCCATACAGCTCAGGAGAGCACTGGCCTGCTAGGTTGACATACTGTTCAATATCAGACTGCCTTGTTATCCATTAACCCTCTCTCCACCCATCCTTCCAATCACATTATGTAGAACAGCAAAACTTTCTCTCACTAACTTCTTAAACGTTCTTGAACTTCTGTTCTAAATAATGTGTCTTCCCTTGAATCAGCTTCGCTTCCTCTAAGTTATGCATCCTTTGCTCTCCTTGGAATGTCTGCAGAAGCTCCAAGGTAGCGTCAGGTCTATCTCTGCACTTTGCACTTCCCCTGCTTCCAGGACAGATTCATTGTCACTGATATTCATCTTCTATTTATCAACCTCTCATTCACAGTATTCCAACGGAACTGTTATTATCTATGCTCCATCTAAACATCTGTATCACTAAGGAAGGAAATAATCTACAAGTGAGGAAGACAAGCATATGGAATCCTTTAGCAGCCTGGGGCTCCACTTGGTTTGGACTATCCACACATTCCTTTTCTAATGTTCTATAAGCACAAATCCCACTCTGAACAATACATCCAGCAGCCTGTTAGCAACATATGACCTCTAGCTGTGTTGCATTAGCTCCCCCTTCTGAACAGTGGAGTGATATCTTCCTCTCCTTAACTTAGATCATCAAATACAGGCATATCTTATTCAGTCATACTCTAGTTGTATCCAGGTATAGAAGATAATAAATCAACTTGGCATGAACTAGCTTTGGGTGAGTGTGCAATAATGTAGACTGTGTCCTCAAAGTGAACTCTCCCCCACCCCAGCAGGGTTTCTCTGTATAATAGCCCTGGCTGTCCTAGACTCACTTTGTAGATAGACCAGGCTGGCCTCGACACCTGGCTCAAAGTGAACTTTTTAGAGAGAATCCCCTATCTCATATCTTATATCTATGCATAATTGGATATTGAATATGCACATGATTCAAATCAGATACATTATGGGATGAGACATGAACATAGAGAAATGATTATATAACTAATACGTCCACCAAAATAGGGAAGCACCCTATCTAGTCCTCTTAGCTGTAACCTACCACCCTTGGATACTTATCCATGTGGTCCACTGTCACTCTTGACAGTGTTTCTGACCTGTTCTATTGCTTACCTTGTTGCTTTTGCAAATCTGTATGAGCCCTTATTTACAACCTTCGCAAAAGAGACCAAGAAACTAGCATTATTGAACACTGACCACCAGTTACAAGTAAAAGACACTTGGAGCTGGTACTTCACTGGGAAGTGTTGGTGATGTAAAGAAAGAATGTGTGCTTTGCAGATGCCTTTGAAAAGGCAAGGCAAGAAAAGCTGGAGCTTTAATGGAAATGATTTTAAGCTTTCAGTTCAAAGGGCTTCAATATGAAGACTCTGTTGTTGTTAAGACTCTGGGTATCCTATATGCACAAAGAACTGCTGTGTGCTATGAGGACTGGAGAGATGCTCCAAGCCAGCTTTCAACCTTGGAGATCATTGAGTCTGGTATGTATGTAGGCATCTATACTAGATCATTTCAGTGAGCAGGGGGCTTTAATTAGGAAAGGGAAGCTCAGGAAAGTCAGCGATAAATTATCTCTAATGTGACATTTTTCATGAAAAAAAAAAAAAAGAAATAGCATCCTATGGATACGCTGCTGGTCTTGAAAGGTGGAAAGAACTTCAACAAAAGTCACTTCCCACTATGGTACCCAGAAGGCAAACAGGCACAAAAGAGATGCTGCGGTGGTTTGAATAAGAATGGCTCCCATAGGGTTTGAATACTTGGTCCTTAGTTGGTGGAACTGTTTGGGAAGGAATTGGAGATACGGCCTTTTTGGAGAAGGTGTGTCACTGGGGATGGGATTGAGGTCTCAAAATATTTGTGCCTCTCACAATGTGCTCTCTGTTTCCTATATGTGGATTGGAATGTGAGCTCTCAGCTGCTCTTCCAGTGCCATGCTTCCTGCCTCAAAGGTCATGGACTCTTATCCCTCTGGAACCATAAGCCCCCCCCCATAAGCCCTTCCTTCTATAAGTTGCCCTGGTCACAGTGTTTTAACACAGCAATAGATAGAAAAGTAGCTAATACAGATGTCATGAAGGCAGGACATCTGAGGACACAGTGAGTGTCCTAGATTGGCACAGTGGAGGACATGGACATGTGAGAAATGGAGAAATGTAATCGGAAGTAAGGCTGTAAAGAAACAGAGAACCAGAAGGGCCAGAGTAACAAAAAGTATGAACTTGGATCCAGTGAACAGGAGGCAGGAGGCCAGGTGAGGCGAAGAACTCCACTTGTCAAACACCAACAGTAAAAGCTAGTGACTTCACCTAATTCGCTTAGCCTAAGGAAAGCGACAATGCTGGGTATGAGGACAGGCCATCGGCCAAGTTTGCAATGAGCTGAGGAACAGATTATGTCATACTACTCAAAAAATACAACTTTCAAAAAGAAAATTTAAATCTCAGTGACAGGGAAAATGCAAATACATCTTCACTTGTATGACCGACAAGGGCCCCCAAGAGCACATGGGTTGTTCTCTTCATCATGATCATGCAAAAACCCAGGAAATGCCACCACCTTTAAAATTGATGATTTTGTTTCGGGAGTCTCAGAAAAACTCTCGTCAGTCTTGGATGGGCTAGAATGGACTCAGAGTAATATGTCCTCTTTAAAATTGATCCATGCCTATCTGCCTTCCTGTCTATCTATCTATCATCTATCTATCTATCTATTTATCTATCTATCTATCTATCTATCTATCCATCCATCCATCCATCCATCCATCCATCCATCCATGCATCTATCTATCTATTTATCTATCTTCCTCCCTATCTATATACCTCACACTTGTGTGTTCATGTATGTTCAGGTGTGTATATATGTGTGTGTGTATGTGTCAGTCTGTCTGTCTGTCTGTATGCCTACCTGCCTGTCTGTCTGTCCTAACATAAGCATTTAGGGATCAGAAGACAACTAGTAGTTTCCCTCCTTCCACCATGGGGGCACTGAAATTTTGTGGTAAAGGGGTTGGGCCTTTACCTACTGGATCATCTCACTGGCCCTGGTTCTTCATTTTTGCCTCACACTCATGATCCCAAACTAGTCATGTGGTCGCACCAAAGTAAAGGGGGCTTAGAAATTTGGTGTTGACACATGCCCAGAATGCAAATGTTGTAGCACAAATATAACCACTACATGTCTCTGCTTAGTGTAAGCTCACCCTATGTCTTACCTGTACCTGCTATACTTTGAACACTTTAAAAAGGTAAGTCTAGACACATCATTCCTGAATTCTTCTCCATCTACTGCTCCATCATGCTACTGGGACTGCCCTGCCAATAACAGAGATGTCTCAGCACACATTTATTAACAAAACTCACACATTACATCATTACAATTGTGCATCTAACTCACTCACTAGGCAAGGGGATCCTTGAAGGCAGAGAGGGCATCTAACCACTTCTGTATTCCCAGTATTCAGGACAGTGCCTGATACACAGCCATGTCGGATGAAGCTGGCTGCTGTGAAAAAGAAGGCAGCCTGCAGATAGGAATGAGACAATAGATCTGTGAAGTGCGCAGGTTATCATAGGTAAGATTCATGGGCAGCTTAGAAGCACTGGTATGTTACTATTTAGAAACAGCTTTATCGACCTTATATCAGAAGGGTGTGGCAGAAGGGCTAAAATTGTTTTAGCAGCCAGCCAAGTGGGACCTTTGATAACGAAATGCATTTCAGCTTTAAGATTGAAATGTTTCCCCAAAGGCACAACTTGGTGTATCATTAAGAAGTAATACTAACTCCAGCCCCATTTCAAGCTTCTATTCCATGACTTTCCCCTCACACTCTTTTTCTGTGGGGCAGGAGGCTTCATAGATGCTAATTCTACATCTGATCCCTGCCCCAGCCCCTCCCATATTCTCCATGGTACAATATGGGAAGAAAGCCAGCACAAGATGACCCTTGACCAGCAAACCAAACTATTTTGATGGTTCTGACAGGCTGGGCAGAGATTAGACTACAGAGGCATCTGAGGTCAGTGTTAAAAACCACAGTTCTAGGACTCGCCTGTGCTTCCTTCAGAACTCATCTAAATGAAGTCTATTGCTTTTGACATAAACTATAACCTCAAGAGAAACTGAATACCATCGGCTTGATGCAAAGATTACACAGGGCCTGCGGACAAAAGTATATTTCATAGGAAAAGGGATTTTTTTTTTAATTTTAGGAGATCTGGCCTTGACACATGTCTGCTGGGCATCAGCAGCTTAGCGTAGTTCAGGTTTTAACAATGGGTTCATCATGTTGGCTTGGCTTACCTGCTAAAGAAGGGTCCTGATGTACCACAGTTTTTTTTTTTTAATCCATTCCTCGGTTGAGGGACATCTGGGGTGTTTCCATTTTCTAGCTATTACAAATAAGGCTGCTATGAACATAGATGAGGAAACTTCCTTATGATTCCGTGAGGAGTCATTTGGGTGTATACCCAGAAGTGGTATGGCTGGATCCTGAGGCAAAGCTATTCCAAGTTTTCTAAGATATCGCCAGACTGACCTCCATAGTGATTGCACAAGCCTGCACTCCCATCAGCAATGGAGTAGGGTTCCCCTTTCTCCACACCCTTACCAGCATGTGCTGTCATTTGAACTTTTGATCTTAGCCATTCTGACAGGTGTGAGATGGACTCTCAGAGTCATCTTCAGTTGCAATTCTCTGATGATTAAGGATGCTGAGCATTTCTACAAGTGTCTCTCATACATTAGGAATTCCTCCTTTGTGAATTCTCTGTTTAGCTCTGTTCCCCATTTTCTGATTGGATTGTTTAGTTTCTTGGCATTTAATTTCTTGAGTTCTTGTAAATTATGGATATTAGCCCTCTATCAGATATGGGATTGGTGAAGATTTTTTCCCAATCTGTAGGCTGCCATTTTGTTCGAATGAGTGTCTTTTGCCTTACAGAAGCTGTTCAGTTTCATGAGGTCCCATTTATTGATTGTTGGTCTTAGATCCTGAGCTGTTGGTGTTCTGTTCAGGAAGTTGTCACCCGTGCCAATGAGTTTGAGGATTTCCCCCACTTTCTCTTCTAATAGATTTGGTGTGTCAGGCCTTATGTTAAGGTCTTTGATCCACTTGGACTTAAGTTTTGTGCAAGGTGATAAGTATGGGTCTAATTTCATTCTTTTATGTGTCGACATCCAGTTGGGCCAGCACCATTTGTTGAAGATGCTGTCCTTTTTATATTGTACAGTTTTGGCTTCTTTGTCAAAAATTAAGTGACCATAGGTGTGTGCATTCCTTTCTGGGTCTTCAATTCGATTCCGTTGATCCACTGGTGTGTTTCTATACCAGTACTATGCTGTTTTTATTACTATTGCTCTATAGTACAGCTTGAAATCTGGGATGGTGATACCTCCAGATTTTTTTTTTTTTTTGTACAGGATTGATTTAGCTATTCTGGGTTTTTGTTATTCCATATGAAGTTGAGAATTGCTTTTTCCAGTTCTATAAAAAATTGTTGTGGTATTTTGATAGGAATTGCATTGAATTTGTATATTGCTTTTGGCAGGATGGCCATTTTTATTATGTTGATCCTACCTATCCATGAGCATGGGAGATCTTTCCATCTTTTGAAGTCCTCTTTAATTTCTTTCTTCAAGGACTTGAAGTTCTTGTCATACAGGTCTTTCACTTGCTTGGTTAGAGTTACCCCCAGGTATTTTATATTGTTTGTGGCTATTGTGAAGGGTGTTGTTTCCCTAATTTCAGAAGCTCATCATGAGTGAGCTAACCCAGACCCAGAAGGATGGATGCACATGGCATCTATTCACTTATAATCGGATTTTAGCCATATAGTACAGGATAACTATACTACAACCAATGCACCAAAGGGAACAGGAACATAGACCTTGTTACCTGTCAATGAGACACTTTGCCCTAGTGGTGCTGCCTTGTAGGCCCCCAGGGTATGAGGAGGCTCTTGGCCCTCATATGACTGCTGAACTGGGGTGGGGGACTGATATGTAGGGACACTCTACTCCGGAGGAGTGGGATGGAAGGGATGGGGGTAGAGGGTGGGAGGGTGGATCTGGGAGGGGTGGAAAGAAGGCACTGTGATGGAGATGTAACCTGAAGTAATAAATAAACATTAAAAAAAGGGCCTGACTTCCGTTTTGCATGCAAATACATTGCCTTTCCTGTCCCTGGACTTATCAAGCTAGCCGCTCTCAAGCCAGACTGGCAAGGCCTCTGGGATGAATGTGCTAGGGACCATTCTGTCAGCTCCCCCGCATGTTCAAGAAGCCCTTGAGGGCTGTGCTTATCCCTCAGGAAGTGAGATTAGAGTGGACTTTGAGGAGATGGAAGCCAGGATAACCGCAGGCTTGCCTGAGGTCCTTGCCATTTCTTCTCTCCTACTAATTTATTGCTGTGAGGCAGGTGGAAACCCCTGCTTAACTTTATGAGCAGGATTTTGCCTACTATATAGAAGAAGCTTAAGGAGCTTAGGGGAAGCAAGTCGACTAATCAGAAAGGTACCAGGGGGTGTGCCTTGACGATGCTGCTGACATGAGAATGCGGTTTTTGTTCCACTGTATGGAGGTGACAGTGGAGACTGTAGTAACAGCCAAACCTCAGTTTCTCTTATTGCCTCAAGGCCCCTTAACTGTTGACCTTCCTCTAGAAAAGGTATCTCTTCAGTCCTACTCTCCTCTCTTGGGCTCTGGGACCTCTACATTTATCCATGTGAAATATGAGCTGGTCCTTGTCTTCTCTGTACATCATGGTAGTCAGTGACGACCACACCTCTGACCCAATGCATGAGTATATGGTATATACAACTCGCTTGGTGTCTGGTGGCTTCCCCGGAGGGGATTAGATTTTGGTGGCTCCATTGAACTCCTTTGGACTAGCTTTGGCCATCAAAATTGCAAACAGCCATATTGTAATGTCCATTGTATCTGTAACTTGTCATGTATTGTTTCAGCTTGCTAAGAAGCTGTTTCTGGAAGCTGGGTTGTCTCTCCTCTACACCATTTCACACCCAATCATGTTTGTCTCAAAGCATCCTCTAAGGTCCCTTGTCCAGGGATGGGCCAGTCCCCCTAACCATATGACACAGAGAGAAGAGAACACCCAAACAGCCAGAGAGTAATAACACCATGCCCTTGAGGTAAGTTAGAAGGGAAACCATTTCCAACAGAGCCTACTGTTGTTTACGCGATAGGTAACTGTCTGTGTGTGTGTGTGTGGGGGGGGACCAGAAGCTGAAAGTCAGCCATCCAAAGCTTGTCCATGGAGAGAAAACTCAGCTGGAAACTCCAGCTGACTGCCTCAACTTCCCCACCCGGTTTCTGCCATATGTTTGGAACCTCCTGATTTGATGGCGTTACCTTCATTTGTTCTCTCAGTCAAGCTGCTCCAATCATTTCTGTTGGGTGTCATGAATGCCCACGCTGATGATGCTTTGCTCTCTACATGTTGTTTTTAATATCTGTTATTTACCATTTATTCTTTATGTACTTGCTTGTTTTATACTTGTGTAAATCCCAAAGTACGGCTGTGGCTGTACATCATTCAGCAGACAATTCAGAATGCATGGGAAGTGTCCTTCCACGGAGGTGCTTCCAAGCCAAAGAATACAATGCACTGGCTTTTCTCCTCTTCCTTCCAGGTTATATTTGCAATTTTCTGGGTCTGGGCAGCTTTGTCAGTCTGGGTTCTAGAGTATGACAGAGGGAAAATACTAAGCCACAACCATCAATGGACATATAGTAGTACAAATAAGGAACAAATTTTGGGGGATATGAGTCACTGAGATTGGGGAGGGGAGGGTGTCATTTATTGGTGCAGAATAATTTAATCTAACCAACACAGGGAGACATGAATCTGTTAACCTATCTTCTAGACAATATTCATTGTCTGTTATTATATAAAAGGTTACTTAGAGGCTTAAACAACACACATTTAGTGTCCTAGCATTTATATGGATCTGAAACCCTGCCATGGCTTAGTCGGTCTTCTGCTGCAGAATCTGTGGTGAGGCCACTATCACGGCACCAGTTTAGGGGCACAGACTGTAAGCACAAGGTGTTGACTGGATCTACAGTTATGTCTTGGCCCAGCTGGGCAAGATCCACCCCTTGATATCAGACGTTGATGACCTGAGTGAGCCTCAGTCACCTGGAGGCTCCTGACCCAGGCCTATTCTCAAGGTAGCTTTCCGCCTTGGAGCAAATGTGTAAGAGTAGATTGGAACGAATATTAGCAAGGAAGAACTCAAAGACTTCCAAACTAATCACAAAAGTGATATCTCATCACTTCCCCATGTTCTATCCACTGGGCCTACCCTACACTCAAGGGTCAGGGATACACAAAAGCATGAATACTAGGAAGCAGGCATCCTTGCCTAAGGCCCACAGTTAGAAATAGTCCCCAGAGCGCTGCTATTTCCACTAGACAGATAAGTGAAAAGTTAAACAGAAATACATAACAAATTGCATTCATCTGCAACAGAAGTGAGGGCATTGATCACTAATTGAATTAAATAAATCATCCAGACGAGGGAATTAAAAGTGCAGCGGAGACAAACTCTTCAAGCTGGTACAATTGCAAAGGTAAGTCATTATTTTAAAAGTTAGCCATGCTACAAGCTTTGATGGGTGAAATTCTTTGTTGGAGCAGAGAAGAGAGGTGTCTTTGGCAAAACCAAGGCCAAGATGAGGCTTGTTCCTTCAGGGCCACTCCTGGTGTCAAAAGTAATGTTGAAGTCACACTCATCACCAATCTAGATCTACCAGATGACATTGTCTGGGATTATGGGTCCCCAGTATACTGTGCATCAAATGTGAGGCCAGGAAAAACACTGCTTATATTCATCCTCAGAACTTGGTTCCTAGCTTGAAGTAGAAGGCATCAATGTCAGCAGGAAATTTTGTGGCACAGACTGCAATGTGCTTAGGCTCCAGTCCCAAATGTGGGGCACCAGAATCTCTGTGGAGGAGGGGAGTCCTGTTTTCACAATTTGAAAAGCTGCCCCCAAGTGATTCTTCTAAAAGATGACCACTCTAACACCCAGGTTAAGTACCTTCCTCAAGGGGATGGTCCCGTCATCTCACGGGGGGTACTGAGTAAAGAGCCTGGAAGCGCACATTGCCCTTCAAAGGTCTCCAAGGTCAAGTTTGGAATCTCAATACACTTTTCTTGAAAAATACAAATAGTCCCCATGGTGGAGCCAGTCAGTGTAAATGGGTAAAATCAAGTCACCCTTAGCTTGCCAGGAACTCCCATCGTCCCCACACTTAAGGGAGTGGTCATGAACACGCCTTGATGGTTTGTGCCTGTCATGCAGTGAAGCCATGTCCCAAAGTCATAATAAGCCAGGAAATTCTGATTACTGGCTTGTTCCTACTTACCTTGAGCTACTAATTCTGCAGGTGACAAAACAGATCACTTAAGCATTAGGTCCAGGTCCAAAGCCAATATAAATGCGATTGGGTCTGGCTCATCAAAAAACCAAGTTGTTGTTGTCACTTTCTGATTGTGCGTGGGGCAGGGGTATTGCAATGTATGGGTATATGTTCCTGTCTGTGTGTGAGTAAGGAACACAAGTGTATGCATGTGTATACATGCTACTGCATGTGGGGGTCGGAGGTCAACCTTGAGGGTTGATCCTCAGGAGTCTCTTACTAGGCTCAAGAATTTGGCTAAGCTAGTAGGCTAGTAGGCCAGTGAGCCCCAGAGGTTCTCCTGTCTTCCCCTCCCCAGCTCTGGGATTACAAGCAAGTCACCTATGCCCCAATTTTTACTTAGGTGCTGGGGAGAGAATTCCAGACCTCATGCTTGTACAGGAGGAAGCATTTTACCCCAAACTGAGAGTTTTCCAACTCTGCATCAGCCTTGTATTTTATCATCCATAGAACAATTAAAAACAGCAGGATCAAAAGACAAAAAGAAAATAAATTTTGAATTTTATAAAAGCCAGTACTGAAAGGAAAAGTGTCGGCTCAATACCTCCTTGACCAGTTCTCAGCACAAAGGGAATTTATTTGCTCCAGAAGGACAGAGGGCAGGGATAAAGGACAAAGACAGGAGATCGAAGAAGAGGGAGAAGGGGAAGGGAACAAACAAGAGGGGAGAAAAGAGACAAGGGAGAGGGATAAGAGGTATTTGTCCTGGAGTGGGACGAAGGACAGCCTCTGGATAGAGAGGAGACAGGTGTGGCACATAGGAAAATGGCTGTTTATAAAGGTACAAGGGGAAATTCGGCATTAGGGTGAGGTGTTTAGTTTTAATTGGGCATGTTAATTAGGTGAGCCAAAGCGGGCTTTTGATTGCTGGACTTCGATACTTTGATAGCTAGACCTTGGTGGTCAGCCTCAGGTGAAGAAATTGGCCAAATAAGGGAACAGACCTTGTGGGCTAGCTTTAGGAATGTAATGTAATGGTTTTGGTTTTGTTTTGTTTTTTTTTTTTTAGCAAGGCAGAGGGGATGGGGGAGAAGGGCGAGGACTACCAGAGCCTTGTTTGCCATTCTCAAGACAAAGAGAGTCCCTTCAAGTACTGTAAAAAGTACTCCCTGGTGATCAAGAAGAACCTCTTGGATCCTTGGAATTCTAAGTTGTTCTCCTTCAGGGCTTGTTAGGGTGCATTTCTAAGGGTGAACATCAACTTTCTGAGCACTAAACAGGTCTGGCCATTGTAAGTGGAAGAGGTTCAGTTTTGGACTACGATCCGCCTAGTTGCCCATCAGAGATCAGCTCCCCAAGTAGGCAGGGAGCCCCTTCAATGGACTCAGTTGGTGGAGGAGTAAAGATCTCACGCTGTGTGGCATATGTCTCACTGTGCCTGACAGAGGAGAGACGCCCAAGGAAACACAGCTGTGGATATTCACAGTGCTTTATGCCTCGATGCAAATGTCACTTTCTGCCATCTGCACTCTAGGCCAGGGTGGCCCTGCTTGAAGGCATCACTTGTAGACACGGCCTTTACTCAGTGCTCCGTCATGTGGGATAGACGATAAGTCTAGCTTTGCCCACGGCAGCCATTAGATACACACAGAAGGCAATCTCTACCAGGGCGTACTGATGAAATTTCTTCTCTAGGAATGAAAAAAAAAAAAAGACTTCAAATGAAGCTGTCAAGTTTGCTTTATTTCTTATTATGTGCTTTTGTTTCTGAAGGAAGGGTGTGCACAAAACAGCAAATAGCTTCTAAGCACCATTATGTTTTTCCTAAGACTCTTCCAGTTTGTCACAGAAGAATCCTGACACTCAAAGCATTTCAAAGGAAATCTCTTCCTTTCTCAGCTACTCTTTCCCACCCAGAACTCTATAAACATACTTCTTAGCTCTACCGGCCCTGATGGGAAAGGTAGAAAGTCTCGAGCTACGTGTGAACATCAGGAACGGGATGCTAGGAGGAGAATAGAACAGCAATGGCTTCCTGAAAAGCCTCTGCAGCCCTTTTGTCTGACACCAAGATCAGGAGTGCAATTTAGGGGAAGCCCTAAAGTAGAGGATCCTAATTTGGCTGCAGAATAAAATGCCTGGGATGCTTTTCAAAAATAAAAAATAAAAATTGTGATACAGGGCCCATCTTTACGATCCTGACCTACTTGGCTTGGGGTAGTAGCCAGGGAAGGGGTAGCTAAAAAGTTCCCTGGGTGGAAGCTGGAAGTTTTGTTTTGTTTTGTCTTTTGCTTTCTCTGTGACCACGACTCTTCTGGGGCCTGCGCAGGGAACTCTGGCTGGCCATTTGGGTCAGTTAGCTTCCTTTTAGCCTGGAGGTTACAAACCCGCATGCCTCTAGGCACCAGCAAGGACAGCAAAGCTGAGGAGGACCAGATCCAACAGAGAGAGCTGAAACTTGGGTTGTTCAAAAGATGACAGAAATTCAGATTTTCATGTGAAACTTCCCAGTTTTAGAATGTTGGCATCAGCCTTGAAAACTCTTCAAAGGTGCAGAGGACTGGCTTGGTTCTCAGCACCTCCAACACTGGGTCCCCAGACAACATGGGACTCTCTCTCTCTCTATCTTCTCAAGGAAAACTGGCAAGAATGAGGAAAGAATAACACATCTGCAGAGCTGCCATCAGCATCTGCCAAACACTGCTCCCCACTAGCCCCAGAGCAGCAGGGGCAGGGCATTGGGGTGAATTCTCATTTGCCTGGATCCCCACGACTGAGTTGGGCAACTCAATGCTGGAAGCTTCACAAGAGCTTCCTAGGGTGGGGCCACTAGGTCCAGAACCTTAAAGGAACCCCCAAAAAAGCAAAAGGAAGGTGATATCTAAGCATTCCCCCCAAATAATCCCTGTTGGGCCACTGTGTTGAACTCCTAATCCAGAGCCGGAGAGCTGGCCCAGGAAGAGTGAGGGCCTGCTATGCAAGCATGAAGACCTGCTTCAGGGCTCCCGCATGGTGTAAAAAAAGCTGAGTATGGCTGCTCAGGCCTCCACCCTGAGAGGTGGAGGAGACAAGATGACACCAGGCACTCACTGACCAGCCAGCCTTGTCCAAACAAGAATATTCTTGTTCAGTGAGAGACCCTATCTCAGGGAAGTAAGACATTGAACTACAGAGGAAGAGATGGCATTCAACTTCTTTCTCTGGCTTCCGAATGCATATACAAAGGTGTGCGGCACACTCGCACACGCGCATGCACACATGCACACACACGCATGAACACGCACACACAAATCCTAAATCAGACAGGGTGAGGTCCATTAATGAGCACAGCCATTGAAACCAGGGCCTTACCCACTTCATGGCACTGGGTAAACCATCTGGGGCCTCAGGTGCCACATCCATAAAATGGGCATAAAAGTACTTGCCACCAAGTACTGTGTAACGATCGACATAAGGAAGGTACATAGAGTGTGCTTCAGAAAACAGAAGAACAGCAAATTATCTTCCCTTGGTGATTTGCTTAAAGCCTCTCAAAATCTGTACAGTTTGAGGGTCCTTTCAACCAGCTAGTATAATCATACATTGCTGGTGTCCGTCGGCAACAGCCGGCACACACCCTCAGGATATTTGTGACAAAGGTAGCACGGCTGCCTGCAGTCAGGGTTCTTTCTCTGTCTGTCATTTAGTGAGGCCCTTGGTGATCCCTGCTGCTTCCTGAGTTCTACCCACCTGCCCACAGACCTCAAGTAACC
The DNA here is from genome assembly GCA_907164525.1 of Lophiomys imhausi. NCBI lineage: Eukaryota > Metazoa > Chordata > Mammalia > Rodentia > Muridae > Lophiomys > Lophiomys imhausi. The sequence continues at coordinate 3,438,896 of CAJQZJ010037361.1, read as the reverse complement.
ACTGACACCACCTGCCACTCAGCACAGTAGCATACAAAAGTATTGTAGCTATCCTTCTTCATGCAGCTGCTTACTGATTACTCCAAGGGGAGAGACCGCATGGGATTCATTTTTAAAATCTTTTTTATATACAGAAATGTCTCCCAGGAAAACAAATGATGCTGCCCAAGGCACTTTCTCCTAGACTCTCGCTTTCCTGGCCTTCACCCCTCCCTATCTGTGTGTGTGTGTGTGTGTGTGTCTGTGTGTGTATGTATGTGTGTGCATGTGTGTTTGTATATGTGTGCATGTGTGTGTATGTGTGTTTGTATATGTGTGCGTGTGTGTGTGTGTGTGTGTGTGTGTGTGTGTGATGTACATGCACATTCACAAGTATATGGGAGCTCATGTGTGTGGAAGCCCAAAACTGTCTCTTCCTCCTTTAGTCTCAACCATATACACTGAGGAGGGGGTCTCCTGTTGAACATGGAGCTCACCAATTCCTGGTAGCCCAGCTAGCCGGCTCACTTCAGAGAGCCTCTGTTCTCTACCTCCTGAGTGTTGGCATTACAGGCAGCTGCCACATCTGCCTAGCTCTTTATGTGTTTCTGGGAATCCAGTCCTCATGTCAGCACATCAAGCACTCTACCCACTGAGCCGTCTCCTTGGCACTCTCCAGGCTCTTGATTCAAAGTCCCATGTTGCTTCTAGTTGCCCGCTTTGAGATCACATTTCCCACCTTGGGAAGAGCACTGGACCTCATTTAATATGTCCATGGGCCATCTCTGAGTGAGGTCCTCTGGCCTGGGAGTAAAGTGAGTACAATTGTTTCTTTTGAAACAGAAAACTTTTATGCCCAAATGCATCTCCTTTGAAGCAGGTGTTATATGGAACAGTGGAGTTCTACTATAACCTGCTGGTCCTACAGCCCTTTCCTTGAAAGTTTTGTATTCTCTAATGAACAGCCTTGTACCTCGGGGCTGTTGGTGGAGAATTACAAATACTTTGTCTTTAAGTAATGGGTACACTTCTGAGTCATATAAAGGGACAGGGCAGTGTGAAAGGTGCCATAAACAGAATTATTAAAAGGAGCCAGTGAGATAGCTCACCAGGTAAAGGCACTTGACAAAATGCTTAATGGTCTGATTTTTGACCCCTGACCCCTGAGTCCCACTTAGTGAAAGGAGAGACTTGACTTCCTCCAGATATCCTCTAACTTCCACATTATGATATCTGCATGCGACACACACACACACACACACACACACACGAGTAATAAAGGTAATTTGAATTGAAAACTATAAAATGCACCAAACTCTAGGCTATTCACATCCCATTTTCCACTACAGTGCCATATGGTTGTGTGTGTGTGTGTGTGTGTGTGTGTGTGTGTGTGTGTGTGTGTGACAGACAGTGTCTTGCTATGTAGCCCAGAGCAATATGGAACTCACTATGTAGCTCATGTTAGCCCCCAGTCTCAATCACCCTGCCTTAGCCTCCTGTGTGCTGGCATAACAGGCATGCGCCCCCAAACCCCGCCATAGGAATCTTTGGAAAACATGCACTGAGTTTTGCTGCCTCTCCTTAGATCCCCTCAGTGCCTCCCTTTGCACTTGAGATGCATTCCCTTAGTGGCCTACATGAACAGAGTGAACTGGCCTCTCCTCTTTTCTTCACTTATTTCTTAAGTGTCTCCCAGGCTGTTGGCCTCTGCTCATTTTATCCCATGCTATCCCCCAGCTCTTTTAGAGCATCTTGCCTGATGTCACCTCTAAAAGACCTTCTCCAGCTGCTCTAAACCTTTGCCATCTTTATTCCTCCAGAATTGATCCATTTTTATCACATATATATTTTATATCTATATTTCTATGCCTGTATTCTTCTATAATTGTTTTGTTTACCTCATTTAAATGCTGATCTTCCTCCTTAGGCTGTAAACTTAATGAAGGCAAAGACCTGGCCAGACTAGGTCAATATCAAAGTACACAAAGAATGAGATGCAGCTCAGCCTTCAGGGAGGCAGACTCAGACCCCCCACCCACCCACCTACCCTACCCCTTCTCTGTGCTAGGACTGTGCCACCTGCCATTGAATTGATTGTCTTTGTCCCATAAATCTCTGGCCCGCTTAGCAGGATCTCCAGGTTCCTCTGAAGCTGTGTTCCTGGCTCCTCTTCACTCTCAGGAAAACCCACGATTGTGGCCTGTGTGGAAGAAATGGCCTCTTCCTCTCCATCTCTCCATCCCTCCATCCTCATCCCACCTGTCTGTAAGTGCACACCTAGATTTCCAGATGAGGTGCCACACACTTGCCAAAGATTAATTTCTGGGTTGGTACAGTTTTCAATTTGTCCTGTTTCCTCATTCCCACATTGTTTCCCAAGGGAGCTGATGTTAGGGCCTTGCCCTGGGACACCTGCCTGGACCCACACCAAGTCAGTCCCAGCAATGGCACTGTCAGTGCCATCAGGATTCTGAGTGGAACCATAGCTAAGGACAGGGCCAGTGAGTAATTGTGGATGGCAGGGTGACATCATAATCATTAGGCTTTGAATTTGGCACAGCTAGAGCTTTGTCCTAAGATCTGGGAAGCTCTGGCATGATGTCCCAGGATGAAGTGGCTGAGACCTCTTTTACTGGGGATCATCCAGGAGGAGCTGAACGGCCTTGCTAACACCCACTGATTGCATCTCAAGGGCCGGTTCCCTGAATTCAGCCCAGACACTGCTGTCAGACAGCTTATTCCTTTAGAGAGGCATGCACTCAGGAAACTGTAGCTCTAAAATACATGGCATTAAAGGAATGGGAAAAAGCTTTTACGATTGTAAAGTGAAGAGGTGGGAACACAACAACCTATCTCTAGAACAGCTCAGACTCAGTGCTTCTGATTCAGCATAGCAGGGTGTAGCCCTGGGAGCAACACATTCACACTCACACACTCACAAAGACACACACATTCACACATTCACAACACACTCAGATTCACACACAGCACACTCACACACAACACACTCACATTCATACACACACAGACACACACACATGGACACATGCATATATACTCACACACACATTCACACACTCACAACATACTCACATATACAGTCATACACACACATTCACGCTCACATAACAAATATACACATGGACACACTCATGTACATACAGTCACACACATGCACACATATACACCATCACACACAGTCACACACATGTATGCATGTACATACACATAAACACACTCACACACACATACGTGTGTGTGTGTGTGCAGAACCCTGCTGTGTATACTGATAACAGTGAGTTACTGCCAATGCAATCCTTACTTTTTTTGCTTGTTTATATTGTGAGATAGAGTTTCACTATATGTTCCAGGCTGGTCTTGAACTCGTGGTACCATCCAGGTTGGCCTCAAATTTACTGTCCTCCTGCCTCTGTCTCTTACGTGCACCACCAGGCCCTGCTTAATTCCTCTCAATTAAAGGAACCATTCCCACATTCTCAGATGAGGAAACAAAAGTTCAGAAATGGTGCACAGCCACAGCACTCGTGAATGGTAAGGCTGGGTCTTTTGCCACACAGCTCTGTCATTTCTTCCTATGACAGGTTACTAAGTAAGCCAGGGGGAAAGACAACTTGACATGTGCCACTCTCCATCACCTGCTAGCTCAACCTCATCCAGGTAGCCTTAGCACAGCAGCCACCATGCTCCAAATCAGGGCCTGCGAGAGCAGCAGGGACTAACAGCAGGAACATGGAAGCCCAGAACTCCAGACTATCTCCTCACATGGCACCAGATGCCCGCAGCCATTGCCTCCCCCCACGCAAGGCACCTGATGATGTGGCTCTGACCCGTTCACAGCACTCAGCATTGACCATCCCACGTTCACCACGTCCCAAAGAATTCCATTCACCACGTCCCAAAGAATTACACTAAAAACAAAAAACAAAAAAAAACTTCCTTTCAAAGCTCCATAGACAGAGTGGAGTCTAATGAATACCTTTAATAAAATCTAACATGGGCTTCTTTCCTGGTAGAATAATAACAGCAAATACCTATCATTTACTGGCCTCTAACAGGTGTCAGGCACTGCCCATGGATATTTCTCTTAAATGGCTATATCAGGAATGTAATGTACATAGTGTTCTAGTTTAGTTTCCATTGCTGTGATAAACACCATGCCCAAAAGCAACTTGGGGAGGAAAGGGCTTATTTGGCTTATGTGTTTGGATCAAAGTCCGTCATCATGGGACGTCTGGACAGGATCTCGATCTGGAGCCACAAAAGAGTGCTGCCTACTGGCTTGTTCCCCATGGCTTGATCAGTTTCCTTTCTTTTCTTTCTTTCTTTTTTTTTTTTTTTTTTTTTGGTGTTTTGAAACAGGGTTTCTCTGTGTATCTCTGGCTTTCCTGGACTCACTTTGTAGACCAGGCTGGTCTCGAACTCACAGAGATCCGCCTGCCTCTGCCTTCCAAGTGCTAGGATTAAGGGTGTATGCCACCATGCCCGGCTCAAAATCCTTTCTTATATCACCAGGGTGGCCCTCTACCATCAGTGGACATTCAAGGAAACGCTCCCACAGACTTGCCTACGGGCTACTCTGGTGGAGGCATTTTCTCAATTGAGATTTCCCTTTTCCCAGGGGGCTCTAGCTTGTGTCAAGCTGACAAGAGGCACTTATCCTGCACACATATATTAACATTTTAATAGCTACTAATTTGGATGTTAATTATAGTTTTTTTATGTGCATGTGCTTTTGTAGGCACATGGGGGGATGCAGGTGAATGTAAGTATGTGTTCACATCCCTCTCCTGCTAAACCCCTAGTAACTATCAGTAGTCACTCAAGGAGGGGTGGGGCCTCATGAGCCCTTTCTCTTTTCCATGATGAAATGTTGACAGAACCACCTGTATATGTATGTATGATGTATGTATTTACATATTTCAAGACATAGTCTCACTATGTAGCCATGGTTAGCTTGGAACTCCCAACATAGACTAGGCTAGCCTCACTCACATTCACAGAGATCCATCTGATTCTACCTTCTGAGTCCTGGGATTAAAGGTGTGCACCACTATTTCTGGCTGAAAGGGAAGCAGGAGAGATAGGCATTGTCAGTGAAGACACAAACTGAATTCTTGGCTTTTAGAAGGTTAGTGACCTATCTGTCTAATTTCATCTTATGTTTTGAGACAGGGTCTCTCACTGAACCCAGAACTCTTAATTCAGCCACCAGCCATGCCCAGCTTTTTAATGTAGGTTCTAGGGACTGTAACTCAGTTCCCCACATTTGTGTAGCAAACACTACCCACAGAGCTGCTTCTCCAACCTGTTATTACTAATACCTTAGTAATTATGCATGCAATTGTAAAATATATTATTTATTAATTTTAATTAAGTTTTAATCCATTCACTCAGATGAAAATCCAGATTGCTTGCTGTATGTTGTGAGTTTACAGGTAACAATCTGTTTTCTAAGGCCAAGTTCGTGACCTCTTTACTGCTGCATTTAATTGTATTTATGTGTGTGTGTGTGTGTGTACATGGTGTATGAGAGGACACACAAGCTACATGTGGAAGTCAGAGGATAAATTTGTGGCGTTAGTCCTCTTCTTCCACCTTTATGTGGGCTCTCAGGATTGAACTGAGGTTTCCAGACTTGTGTGGCAAGCACTTTTACCCACTGCCAGCTCACCAGCTGCACCGAATTCTTAATGACCCCAGAGCTGAACTCAAGAGAGTGAAGCCAAGTACACAGCAATTATTTAAATGTCAAAAAGAAAAATGAATTTAGCAAATTAGGCAAGAATCAGACCTTTGACAGTCAGAATTATGCATGATTCATGGAAGCCTTTTTATGTAATGCTGGGATCAAAATATGTGTTAATGTCAGGTTGGAAATTCTATTAAGACTAAAGAAAAGCCAAAATGCTTACAGTGCTTTTAAGTATCCCAAGCAATATGTTGTGTGGCCATAAACAAACCCACAGGAACAGTCACAGTGCATCTATTGATTGTTCATAAAGTTAATAGGCAATCATTGTAACCCACTTGGGAGATAGTTGACAGTTCAGCCTTAGTCTTTCTCTCTTTCTCTGTGTGTGTGTGTGTGTGTGTGTGTGTGTGTGTGTGTGTGTGTGAGTGTATTGTGTGAGAGTGTGAATGTGTGTGAGTGTATGTGTGTGAGTGTGAATGGGTTGCTCCCAGGGCTGCACACATGCTATGCTGAATCAGAAGTGCTGAGTCTGAGCTGTTCTAGAGATGAGTTGTTATGTTCCCACCTCTTCACTTTACAATTGTGTATCTGAAAAACCTGTTCTTCTCTGGTCTTTTTTGTCCTGTTTCTATACAAAGTTTACTGCATAGAATACGGAACTGGAACATGGTATTTGGGCAGACCTAATCCTGTGTTCTCAGGTCCTGGCCACTCAAATATTCCTCCAGAATAAACCATTTCATTTATTCCTTGTGGTGAGAGGTGTGCCTTTCACCCGTGATTTGGAATTTGTATTTTATAGTATTCCTGTGAGTTTGTCACCATCTTGTTTCTTTTCTTCCTTTTTTTTTTCTAAATGAGTTATTTGAAACTAATATACAATTGAAACAGAGAGGTTCTGTGGGGAAAATGTCTGCAAACACAACAGTCCAGGTCCTGCCTGTTGCTAATAGTACAAGTGATCTCAGTCACAGTGGTGTGGCTACAAGAGGATTCTGGGTGCAGAATGGGCAAGGAAACCACGGGAAGCAGAGGAAAGTCCTTGGACCTTATCATAACTGGGTCACAGAACAAAATGCCCTTCATTTAGGGCATTTGTCTTCCTTAAAATGCTTTGTGAAGATTAAAAAGCACAATTTAATTTCCCCTGCCTTTAACTACTGTACCTTTGAGGCAACTTTCCTTACCGTTACCCTTTGCTTCAAGCGACTGGCTGGCCAATCCTGAGGTCACTGAAGATAACTTCCCAAATGTCACTGCACACACAGGAAGGAACCTAGTCCTAAGGTTACAGATCCAGGCGGTTCTGAGAAACTCTGAGCAGCCTGGAGTCTGGCTCTGAAAACTCGGGAGTGAGGAATTAGGAGTTTGACATCCTACTGTTCCTAGACACTGTACTTCCCAGGACATACTCTGGGGCAATGTACGGTCCCTCTGACATCCCTACTATTGGGAATGCCTATGTGTCTCTCAAACCAGCTTAAAGACTGAGTATTAAAGTTAAGGTTAGGGTTAAGGGTTGACCGAAATAGGATCAGAGACAGGCTACTTCCCCTCTTCCCTCTGCTATCGGTGGAAATGTCCTTCCTTCCTACAGAGTCCGAACTCACCTCACGGCTGAACCCTTCCCTATGCCATACTATCTTCTTGCACCTTTTCTCGAAGGCAGGGAATGGGGCTTAGGCTGGGACTTCAAAACCAAGCGAGTGGCACTCCATCCCACCGCCAAGGGCACCACAGGCGACAGTCCCATGGCCTGTGCCAATGTGACTGGAAGGATGGAAGTGGGCAGAAAAAAAGGGTCAGGGAAAAAGGGATCTGGATGCATGCTGAGCCCTCAGCCTCAGGAGGTGAAATAAAAACACCCAAGAAGTCAGCTGATTTGGGTGCTGCCCACCTCCGTCCCCAGAGGCCTGCCTGAAGAAGAAATGGAACTAAACCTGTCTTCCAGTCTGCTTGTCTTCTGACTGCAGAAAGTTAAGAAAGGTCTGGGTGAGCGGGAGATAGATATTACAGGAGGGACTGATGTCCTTGCTCTTGGGTGCTGAGCCTGGCTCCTCTCAGCCAAGCCTGCTCCTACTGCCCGGCCCCCACCCCACCTCCGGTGATACTCTCTTCTTTCCCTGACTGTACCTCTCCAGTTCTTTGGCAACGACATTTTGAAACTCTCCATCACTTGTCCAAAACCCCTTCCCTCTGATCCAATAACTCCTGGCGCTCTTTGATACACAGACAATTAAATTGTTTTTGGCTCACTAATAAGACTTACTATGTCAGATTGAGAAAGAAATATTGCCTCAATATATCTTACCCCCACAAATTACCACTCCCTAAGTCTGCCACAAATGTCTGTGATTAAGTGTTTGCTGAATAAAATTTAAAAATAACTTTAAAAGCCTTTTTCTAATGGAATAAAAATTTCGTGTTGACAACATCCCTATAAATCTTTTTTTTTCTTACCTGTTTTTATATTCATCGAATTTGGTTTAAATGCTCAGTGTGGATTCATTTACAGAGTAGGGATAGAGTTAATGCCTCCCTTACCAAAGCCCCCTCTGAATGACGGCTCTCTCTTAGGGACAATGAACATCTGGGGAATTTCTCCATTAGCCACAGATCATCACCAGCCTCAGGAGTCATTGTCTGTCTCTACATATGACTGAAAGTGGGAGAATGACACAGTGCTTTGGCATCCAACAGGCATGATTGAACCTCAGCCCAGCAAGCCCACACTCCACATGTACACAAAGACTCATGGATATGGATGAGGGCCGAAGAATTGTTCTCAGTGGAAAAACACAGAAAACAGCCTAAAATCCTGACCCTATGGAAATGTACGATATGACAGATTATTATAAAAGTAGTGACTTCAATAATGGCAGCAAACATCAAGTGCTCACAACAGAGTGACTGGACACGTTTCTGTTTTAAATCTAGTGCTCCCAGTCTACAGCTTAGAAATATACATCACTGATAGATATAAACAACTCAGCCTTTACCTTAGAGAAAATCAGCCATCAGCATCTTTAATAACGACACACAGCAGTTACTGAGTGCTTTTGTGTCAGGCACTGCCCTAAATGCTATGTACACTTTAACTCAGTAAATCCTCCCAACGACACAATAATGTAGATACATTAGAACTCACCTTTCATGGGTGAAGTTAAGACATCAGGATGGAGAGAGGGATTTTTCCAAGGTTACACAGCAAGAACGATGAGCGATCTCATGGGTGGCTGGGATTCAAGATCTACAAACCAGCCCAGAAGCGATCTTAACCAACATGAGTGGGCATCAAATGTAGTGATCTGGGAAAGTGGGATGCAGGCTTTTGTGTAAGATAGTGTGTATGTGAACCTTAAAAGCATGTGTAGATTATAATAATCCTAGGTATTGAGTGTTAATACAGAAATGCCTAAGTGGACTGGAAGCAGCTATTTCTAACTCCTGAGAGTGGCTCACTAAGGAAAGATGGGGAGGAGTTAATAGAAGAGATTTAACTGTTCTCTCTAATGTCTTATCTACTTGAAAAGAAAAGCTAGTGGAATTGGCCTGTAGACCTAGAGGTTGAGGCAGGATGATCATTGAGTGCTTTTTGGTTTTACAAATGAAGACTCAGTACCCAGATGTTGGGGTGAAAGCCTGCTAGCTCAGAGAGGAGAGAAAGCACCCAGCTGACCTTCCTCCTCAGCTGACACTCCAGAAGAAGGACTCCTTCTCCATGCTGTCTCAACCTCCTCAAACTGAATGTCCATCCCTTCTATTTCATGTTTGTCCTCTATCTGTCCTCCTGACTTCCTCTTCCTCTCTATGGTTTTTTTTTTTTTTCAATGTCACTCCCTGTCAACTGGTTGCTTGCTCCACCTCTTGACCTTTGGCTGACTTTAATTAATCCTGTTTACAATAAACAGAAAACTCTTGGATTAAAGATGTGTGCTAGAGCTGAGCCATATCACAACTAGAAATAGTTTTTTTCCAGTAAATAATACAATCTTGGTGTTCACAATGTGTTCAAATATCCTGCAACAATTGAGCCCAGAAGTTAGAGGCCAATCTGTACAAAATAGTAAGACCTTTACTTTGTTTTTCTTCTTCTTCTTCTTCTTCTTCTTCTTCTTCTTCTTCTTCTTCTTCTGCTTCTTCTCCTTCTTCTTTTAATAAACCTAGACAATTCAACTTTAAACTGATCAGTCATTCCACCAATAAGTACCTGGCCCTTGGAATAGTATTTCAATATCTAAATGCACTTCCTGTGCTTGGGAAATTTACCCTTGTGGAAGTCTTGATGGAAGGCTGGACTCCAGTTCTTTCCATAAAAGCAATAAAGCCAACCTCTTGTCCCCTGGTGCGTGGGCCATAGGCAGGTGACAGAATGGGGCCAACTGGGACCCCTGCTCTAGACAAGAGTTGGAGAGGAGCAGAGCCGCTCACAACCAACTCTGCTCACAGCAGCCATGCCATCCAGTGTGTGAGTGACAGCAGCAACTACACCATGATGGCACCCCAGGGCTTCTTGTCACCCAACTGACTTTAGTTTCTCCTCGACTTTCAGGCTTGTTTCTCCTGGATCTTGACAATTCTGAGAACCAATCAACCAGCCAGCTTGGCTCTCATCATTCACAGCTAAGAATTCTAATGGTATACCATGGTTGCCGTGTCCAGCCGCGCTTGGTTCTGGAAACTTGACTGGGACAACCAGAGAATGAAGAAGGCACAGACACACATACAGAAAAGTTGCGATAAGGTGTGCTATACTTGCTTTGTTGGAGCACCACCAACTACATAACTGGAACCCCAGACTGTTACATACAACACAGAAAGAAGTTAGCCTGTCTTGTGGGGGGAGGTCTCTGTAGGCAAGCAGACTCTGGTTGCAGTCTTCTGGGAGATGGAAGCAGCAGTTGCTAGTTTTTGCGCACACTGACCAGCGTTTCCTTGGATCAGAGGAAGGATTTGTCATTTCTTGGAGTCTCACCCAGAGGAAGCCTTTGTTAATTCCCAAGGGTCTAAAGCATTAGGGTCCTTGACATGTCTGTGCATGTTAACAATATACATTCACCCATGACTTCATCTACACATTACACATTCACTCCGTGGCTTCCTCAGCTCCCCATGGTGATGACCATACAGCTAATAATGATATATTCCTATATAGCTGGAAAATGTTTAGAGAGTATGTTTAAGGTATTCACACCACCCAGTAGCAGGCAAGAACTTTAAAGGATTATTATAAATATGATTAAAAGGAAAATATTAACAACAGAAAATAAATAAGAACCACTTTTAAAAACTAACATGTTCTCAGCTAAAAAAATGCTTATCTGAAATGAAAAATTGACTGAGCTCAATTAAAAATGACACTATTGAAAACTCAACAAACTTAAAAGATAGGATGGTTTGAACTGTTTAAACCATCCAAGCTGAAGCAAAGAAGACACGTACACCTAAAAAGAGAGGCAGAGGTGAGTGGGCCTCAGTGACTGGAGGAGCCACATGAGTTGGACTAGCACACAGACAGGTAGGACCTCAGGAAGGAGGTACGGAGGATAAAAATATTTAAAGAGGAGTCAAGGACACAATAAGAAGACCCACATAGACAATTAACTTGGACACAGTGGGGCTCATAGAGACTGAACCACCAACCAAAGAACATGCGTGGACTGGTCCTAGGCCCCACTACACGTATGAAGCTGATGGGCTGCTTGGTCCTCAAATGGATCCCCTAACAAATGGAATGGGCTCTATCTCTGACTTGGATGCTGTTGCCTCCCTCTGGATCCTGTTTTCTTTTCAGAGCTGCCTTGTCTTGCCCCAGTGGAAGAGGAGGCACTGAAGTGATTTGATGTGCCAGAGTGGGTTTGTACTGGGCAGGGGGTGATGGAGGGAGAAGTATGGGGAAAGCGGGTGAGAGGGTGGGACTGGGAGGAGAGGAGGGACTGGGTGGGGATTGAAATGTAAAATAAACAAATAAATTGATTTATAAAAAAGATAATATTTTTTAAAGGTAAAGAGGTCCAGGGAGATGACTCCATGGACAAAGGTGCTTTCTATGCAAACCTGACAGCCTTAGTTTGATCCCCAGAACCCACATGAAGGTAGAAGGAGAGAAGCAACCCCATAAAGTTAGCCTCTGACTCCCACCCATGTGCCATGTGTTAGATTGATATTGACCAAGCCGATGAGAAAATAAAAAAGGAGACAGACCTCAACAGGAGTAGACTGACCCTGAATTAGAGCAGCCACGTGGGACAGCAGTCTGCTGGGAAAGGAGACTGTATGCCTGGGTGTGGAAGGCTTTGGGCTTTCTAGGGCAGAGAAGGCATCACACACCACACACACACATGCATGCACACACACCAACAATACATTAAAGTGATTTTCAAACTCTTTAAAGGGGAGATATATGTCTGTAGTGTGACACTTTCCTGGAACCTATGAGATCCCAAGCTTAAACCCTGATACCATAAAAGTAAACAAAGTCCAAGGGTTTCCGAGGTTTACTAAACAAGACCAATTCATGCTGTAAGAACTTCAACAAGCTCCGTGCCTTAAGCACAAATCTACAATAGTAAGAAAAATCCACAATAGCCTGTGAAACTGTCTATACCTAAGGCAGGGTGAAGGCTGCCACTATCATAGGAAACAACCCAAGGGAAGTGATGTGCCTTAGGGGAAATATAGTCTCCATATCTGTGTGAAAACACCCTCAAGTTTCCAGGGGAATAAATCTGGCAACAGGGCTGTGGACGTAGACAGCTTCCCCATTGTGAACAAAATCCAAGCTTCCACCCTGAGCCCTGCATAGCTGTGTGTGGTAGAACTCGCCCATATTTCCAGCACTCTGGAGCTAGAGGCAGGAAGATCACTAAAGTTCAAGGCTGGGGTTAGAGAGATGGCTCAGTGGTTACCGTCTTCCTATGGAAGTTCCAGAGGATCCCCGTTAAAGTCCTAGCACCATGTTTGCTGGTTCATAATCAACTTTAACTCTAGCTCCAGGGAACCTGAGGCCCTCTTCTGACCCTTCGGGGTGCCAGAACACAAGTGGCACACACTCAGATTCGCAGACATATACACAGACAAAAATAAAAACAAAACTTAAAAAAAGGTCAACTGCATAGCAAGCTCAAAGTCAGCCTGGGATGCCTGAGATGCTGCTAAAAGGAATGAACTCCAGCCTAGCAATATGAATGAGTGGGAGTGGGAAACAGATTACATGAAATAGAAAATGCACCCTTTCCTCGGTTGCAAATTTCCTGGAGGGCCAGGAAAGTGTCTAACAGCTCTTAGATGTGTAAAGATTCAGTGTGTGTTGACTATGACACCAGATAACATTTGGGCAGCAATGGGGATGTTTGTTCGAGGGGACACGGTTCTGGGCAGCATGTTGAGACTCATGTCTTAGGCTCTATTTCTACAGATTGAAGCTATTACAGCACAGGCTGGCAGGTGCTGTTGTCATGTCAGGGAGTATATGAAGTCAGTGTACAGTATATGATATCAGTTTCCCAAGATTATTAAACAGTTTGCCCTTTTTTTCTGTAATCCATGTTTTCACAGTCCCAGAATCCACAAAAGTGCTTTAATTTTAATCCTATAAACTAACACATGTATCATTGGGAGAAATTTTAAGGGACTTCTAAAAATGCTTTAGATTTATCTTATTTTATATGGATGGGTACTTTGCCTGCATGGTACTCTTTGGGAGCACCAGCACACATGTGGCACACACACACACACATATGTGTGCCTGGTGCCCATGGGGATCAGAAGATGGTGTGGAGTTCCTGATGGTTGTGAGCTACCATGTAGGTGCTGGGAACTAAACTTTGCAAAAACAAATGTTTTTAACCCCTGACCATCTCTCTAACCCCCTATTTATTCATTTTTGACATAGGGTCTCACTATGTAGCTTTAGATAGAATGAAAATCACTCAAGACCAGGCTGGCTTTGAACTCACAGATCTGCCTGCTGCCTCTGCCTCCTGAGTGCTGGGATTAAGGGCGTGGCCACCACACCTGGCTGAGGTGATGCTTATTTTTAAACTAAGCTATGCATCATTCAATAGTGTGAGAAGATTAGAAGGAAAAGACAAACAAATCATACTTTCTTATAAAAAATTTATACAGGTTTATTTCAGGAACTTCAGAAAATTCCAACAAGCCAAAAGACAAGTCCCCTCGGCCTGCCATTGCTTACCTCCCCAGCCATACTGTTCTAGAAGCTATAGTTCAATACAGATAATTTCTCTAGAGGAATATCACCAACAGTTTGTCACTTAATGTCCAGAAAAATGTCTTTAAATTTCCTCTTGCATTATCTTAAACACTGCATCTATTTTATTCCATGAACACACCTATTTGTATCTGTTTCTGGCCTTTCTCAGATTATAAGGTGAAATTAAAGACCTTTTCAGAGAAAAGGTAAAATGAGAGAACTTGTTGCCAGATAAATTTACACTATCAGAAAGTGTTACAGAAAGTCTTTCTGGGCCTAAAGATGTCTCAGCACATATGGACACTTGCCACCAAGCCTGATAACAAAGACCACATTGTAAGAGAAATCCAATTTCCAGAAGCTGTTCTCTGACTTCCACAATGCACCATGGCCCCATGCTTGTATGCATGCACACACAAACATATAAATAAATGTTTAAAAAATTGAAACAAGTTCTTTTTTTTTTTTTGGTTTTTCGAGACAGGGTTTCTCTGAATATCTCTGGCTGTCCTGGACTCGCTTTGTAGACCAGGCTGGCCTCGAACTCACAAAGATCCACCTGCCTCTGCCTCCCAAGTGCTGGGATTAAAGGCGTGCGCCACCACCGCCCGGCTTTGAAGCAAGTTCTTGAACTAGAGAGATGACTTAGGGGTTAAAAAGCACTTGCTGCTCTCATAGAGCACCTGAGTTCAGCTCCCGGCACCACATCAGGCATTTCATAACGGCCTATAACTCCAGCTCCAGGGGATC
>CAJQZJ010037361.1:3405848-3424226 GCA_907164525.1 Lophiomys imhausi | reverse complement strand
ACTCCAGCTCCAGGGGATCGTCTGGCCTCCAAGGGCAAGGCACACATACATGTATGTAAAACAAAATAAATAGATCACACAAGACAAGTACATTAACCAGCTCAGCAATGGACCAAACACACACACACACACACACACACATTTGTATATAGAGGTATATGTATGTATGCAAGTTCTTCTAGCCAAAGGAAATCTATTCCAGAGTGCAGGTCTTTGCAAAGGACTGCAGAGCACCAGACTTGTATCCCACTTATTGCTGTTCCAGAAATAAAAATATCTTCAAACCCCTTGACTCTGCTCCAGTCCCTTGATCTCACCCTTTGTTTTGAAGATGTGGAGGCTGCAAGTCCACTAGAAAGGAACTGGGACATAGGCAAATGATCCTGAGGCCTAGAACTATCGAGAGAGCTGGGGTGTATGAACTCCAAGCTCCTTCACCAGCCCTGCTCTGGCCAGAGCACCACTGATCCTGAGCTCTCACGCTGACCTAGACACCTCTCTTGTCACCTAGATGGCATCACCACTGAAGAGATATTTTTAGATCACTTTTTTATTGCACCATGTTATGTTAAAAATCAAAGGATGCAGGTGGCATTTTCAATACCAAGGGATCAATTTTTCAGACATTCAGTTCCTTTTATATCTATATATCCACAGAACAGATAGAGAGATAGAGATAGAGATAGATGTGAGAGAGAGATAGAGAGATAGATGAGAGAGAGAGGAAGAGAGAGAAACCACTGTGACTTCAGCTGCAATGAGTCCTCAGGGACGCACAGTTGTTGATGTCAGACCTATCAGTTCACTGACAGAAACAAACAGCCTCTCTGAATCATCCATCCTGTTGCTTCGGTCCACTCATTGAGCTGAGCTTGTGATGAGGTCCCCATGCTTGGTGAGGTGTGGCCAGCAGCTGCATCTCTGGCAGATGGAGCTTTTTCAAAACAGACTTTGAATCTCAAAGTGTGGCGTTTATTACTCCTGACCCACTGGACATTGTCTCAGTGGCTTTTAGCAAGCTACCTAACCATCTAACAATCTTGGACCAGTCTGCTAGTACTAGTTATATTGACCATAGATGACACATGGGATTTAGATGTGACCTCCACAGGTTCAGAGTGATCGTGTGCAATACATATCTAGAATATGTGACAGGGAATAATATATATTCACTTGGTCTCTACAGCAGATGAGGAGACTTTGAAAGGGAGTCCGAGGAATTCCAGAATGACAAAACTAGCCAGAGACAGAGCTCAGAGTTCACACCGAAGACTCCAGCTGCTAACCTGTACACCATACAGTCTTGGGCAAAGGAGAAAAATTATTTATTTTGAGGTCACGGTTTCAGAGGTTTCAGATCATGTTCTTTAGGCTCTACTGTGCCTGGCAGGGACAGTCATAGTGAACGGGCAGGGAGTAGCTCCTACAGTTATACTCTGCAAGAACCTAAGGGCCCACTATCTTCAACTAAGTTCTACCCTCTAAGTTTCAGTCACCTTCTTATGGCCTGTTGAGTCATGGATATGTCAACAACTTGACCCACTGATTTGTTCAGGGCCTTCATGATGTTATAACTGTCCAAAAGCCTTCTGAAGCTCTCTGCCTTGAGGAACAAACCCTCAACCCATCAGCCTTCGGGATTATTTTACATACAAATCATAAAAAGGGAGAATAATCAAAAACTATAGCAAAATACAAAACAAACAGCACCTTTCTTCATGTTTCTAAGACCACATTTGTCATCCCAGTGTCCCGCTGACTATGTCAGATGTCCTCCAGGAAAAGCACTTTCCCCAAAGTGTGGTTGGAGATAGACAGCCCCCTGAAGTCACTCTTGGAGTTCAGTCTGTGCACATCTGTTCCAGGTGGGGACATGCCAATCTAAATCAAATTTCTTATTATCCTTAAGGAATGCACTCATTTGTTAGTTTAGCATGTTTGTTGAGTGTGTATTATGTGCAGATGTATGGAAATTCAGTGATAACCAGATAGATGTGAAGCCAGAATTCAGTCCTTGCTACCTGGTTTATTTTATAAACCAATAAACAGAGACAAGAACTAAACCTTAAAACTGTTTTATTCAGAGAGCCACAGATCTTAGAAGACAGTGAGTTAACATCTTTAAAACCTGTTTTACATCTCATCCTTAGCCAGCAGATTGTACAGAGAGGAGAAACAAAGGCAGTCAGTCAAGCATTTCAAAGTTAAGTCTTGTCCATCTGGTCAGGTGGCCAGTCTTGTCTCTGAGATTTATAGTGCCGGCATCAAGGCAGGCAAGCATAGGGATATAATCTGGAACCCCACCTGTGTTGAGCTGCACATACATTCCTGATAAAGTTTCTAGCAACCCTGAACTCCCACCTGTGTTGAGCTGCACATTCACCCCTCTCCAAACAAAACAATCTACAGTTCCCTAGCAACCAACCCTTAGTCGCTCCCCTTTGGTGACAAAACACATCATGAAGCATATCCTAGAACCAGGGGTAGTCCACCTAGGATTGATTTTAGGTGCATGTGCAGTAAGGCAAACTGTCCTCTGGGTAAATTAGGGAATTCCCTACTTATCATCTTGTGCATTATGAAAAGGACATGCACAATGAATAGAGGCTTACATAACCCAAGCCTGTCAATTCTTCACCAAGACACACACTCCACTCCTACTAACCAACTCCTCTTCCAACATCCATAAAAGGAAGCCCCGCCATTTACCTCCTCCCAGTGTAATCAGACTCTTGTGCCCTGCACACCTGCTCAGAGCCTGCTGCCTCTTGCAGTGTATCTGTCCCGAGCTTTCGCTTTGCTTCTGAATGAAAAATCCCATGCTGCTTTGCTATTTGCATGCGCTTCTTCAGTTCTTTTCAGCAAGGTTCCAGGAATCTGGTCCAGCAGACCATGGATAGCAGGTCTTCTCTCCTTATTGTCTGTCCCCTCTCTCTTTATGGAGGGGTATTCATGGACACCAGTGTCACTGAGGTTTGTATCCTTCCTGAGTCCATCTCAGTTACATCTAGATCAAACGTTTACTTAGAATAAACAGACCGCCGGGCCGTGGTGGCGCATGCCTTTAATCCCAGCACTTGGGAGGTAGAGGCAGGCGGATCTCTGTGAGTTCGAGGCCAGCCTGGTCCACAAAGTGAGTCCAGTACAGCCAGAGCTGTTACACAAAGAAACCCTGTCTTGAAAAACCAAAAAAAAAAAAAAAAAGAATAAACAGACCACCAGCAGTATGTATAGGCTACTTCTACAAATGCAGAGCAAGTGTGCCCTCATTATACAGAGTATAAAGTTTCCCTCTCTGTCACCTATCAAATAAGAGACTTTGTCTTTGCAAAACATGCAAGGATGAAGAGGAAGTACATGCTGAACTCATATTAAATTGAAAAGAGGGGAAGGAAATTAGTGGAGATTCAACAAAATTGAAGAGAGAGGAAGGAAATTAGTGGAGATTCAACAGAAGAGCTAACATTTGAGGCAAAATTTGAATCCTACTCTTTATACAGCAGTGAAATGACAAAAAGTAGCACAAAAGGAATAAAATCAATAAAACACAGAGTATGAGGAGAGAGGTCATTCATGACGTACAAAATAATTCATTTGGGTAGAAAGTACTGGGAAGGGTGTGAACACAAGGAAGAGAAAAGGAAGCTGTACTGGTTACTGTTTTATTGCTTTGAAAAAAAAAACACTATGACTGAGACAACTTGTAGAAGGAAGAACTCATTTGGGACTTACAGTTCCAGTGGGTTAGGAGTCCATCACTATCATGGCAGGGAACATGACAGCAGGCAGGCAGCCAGGCAGGCAGGCAGATATGGCACTGGAACAGCAGCTGAGAGCTAACATCTTGATCCATAAACAGGAAACAAAGAGACCCACTAGGAATGGTACAAGTCTTTTGAAAACTCAAAGCCTGCATCCAGTGACACACCTCCTCCAACAAGGCCACACCTCCTAATCCTTCCCAAACAGTTCCACCAACTGGGGACCAAATATTCAAACATATGAGCCTATGGGAGCTATTCCCATTCAAACCACCACAGGAGCTACTGTCCACAGAGTGCTCTGGTTAGGCTTCTAAGCCTGGAGTTGCCCAGGTGGCTTATTTGGGAGGTTATCTCAAAAGAGCATACTCAAGGTGTGGGCAAAGAGAGATGGAAGAAAGCAAGCTACAGTTAAATAATATTACTATGATGATTACTGTTGCTATGGGCAGTGAGTCACTAGTGAATGCCGAACTCACCTCGAACATGGAGACCAGAAACTTCCATCCTCACTGGCTAAGTCTCCCCTGGGGCCATGAAACTGCTCGAACTCCCAAGTTGCTTGTGTGCTGAACAAGGTTTCCTCAAGCCATGAGAAAGCCTCCAAGCAAAGAAGCAAAGAGCTAGGGACCTGAGGTAGGAAGCAACCCTCAGGGAGGCTGCAGGGATGTGGTGTCCTTCATGACAGCCTCTGCTACAATAGGTTACATACTCAGTGACTAGAACGAGTGAAAAGCCGCAAGGAGATACAGGATGTGAATCCACAGACATTCAGTGCACACCCAATGCCATCCCACAACCCTGTGTAGGGCCAGTACAAAACCTGATGGTGGCACTCCTCTTGCTCTTTCCTATCACACATTGAAAGGTTACAAAGTAAAATAACAGAATAACACATTCAAATGTATTATCTCCAAGAGTCCAAAAGGCAACATTTGGTCACCTTTTGGGGAGCTGTCAGGATTTAAGCTTGGAAACTTCACTGAGGTAGGTGGGGAGATGCTTAGATGGTAAAGGCAGGGTGTTGCCATGTCTAATGGCCTAAATTCAATCCCTGGGACACACGTGGTAGAAGGAGACAATTCATTCCTAAAAACTGTGCTCTGAGCTCCACAGGCATGCATGTGATATATATATGTACGTGTGTAAGTGTGTGCGTGTGTGTCTGTATGCAGGCAAAACACTTGTATACATAAAATAATTCTGCTCATCAGTTCTAATGAACACACAGAAGCCAGTATTCTATTGCAACAGTGAATGGAATGTCTAAATGCCGAAGGCTTTTCTGAACTATATTAGGACAGGACAGGACAGCTAGCACATTTCTGAAGCAAGACTGAAAATATACTGTTAGTTTTGACTGGTAAAAAAAAAAATGCTTTTATTGGTGCTTACACACTGGGAAGGTGAGAAATAAAATCACTCTCATGTCAATAGGCAAACCAGCTGCCAGCAAAATATTGATTTGTTCCAGCATACATCCCCACCTGGAAGAGTAGAATCGGAGTGCAGTTTACAGCTGCCCATGGTCATTCCCCAAAATTCTTACACCTTCTGAGAAGGGAAGTTGGAGGAGGATGTGGTAAGCACCAGCCCTTTGCATCTTTAGCTGTGGTACTCAACCTTTCCACAGCTCTTCCCTCCCATGTCAGGCTTCTAAGTAGTCTCTTTAGCTAATTAGTCTATGCAAATCTGGGGACAAGTGGAGGCTGGAATGTGTCTTGACGATGCTCCACATCCCCTTATAAGGCAATTGACCCAAGTAATATCGTTACAGTCTTCAAATGTGAGAAAGGCTAGAACACAGAAGGGTGGGCTGCTTCCACCGAAGGAAGCTCACATGGACCCAGCAATCCATGATGCTGAACTTCCATCTGAGCCTGTCAGGTGACCCTGTTCCATATCTTTTCATTTTTAAATGTTTTTAAGATTTGTTTAATTTTAAAGAACTATTTCTCTCTTTTTAGATTTATTTTATTTTATGTGTATGAGTGTTTTGTTTGCTTGTATGTATGTGTATCACATGCACGGTGCCCATGAAATTCAGAAGAGATTGTCAGTTTCCCTGGAACTGAATTTATGGATGGTTATGAACCACTATGTAGTTACTGGGAGCCAAACCTGGGTCTTCTACAAGAGCAACAAATGCTCTAAAGGCTGAGCCATCTCTCCATCCCAAGAACGACTTCTCTGACATTTTCTAAGACAATGATGCTCAACTTGTGGGTCACAACCCTTTTCATAGGGTTCTCCTAAGACCATTGGAAAACACAGATATTTACATTACAATTCATAATGGTAGCAAAGTTATAGGTATGAAGTGGCAACAAAAATAATTTTATGGTTAGGGGTCACCACAACATGAGGAACTGTATTAAAGGGTCACAGCATCAGGATGGTTGAGAAGCACTACTCTAAGATGTTTTTCTTCTTGCAGATCAGTGATACACAATGGTACAGACAGGCATTAGAATAACCCAAAAACTCATTATTTCACTAATTCATTCGCCAAATACACAGCACAAGCATTTCTTGTCAGACACTGAGCTGGCCTCTTAGATGACAAAGTCATCCATGTAGCCTCATTTGAAATCTGTACTCTTTGCACATTCCCAAGTATGGCCAGGGTCCAGTTATCAGACCTCAGAATTGTTGCTTTGCACGCCCCTCTAGTTAGTTAATATCCTTTATAGAATCCAGTGTATAGAAGACAGCGGTCAGCCCAAACACCTAGGATTATTATGCCCCACACTCGGGCTTTTAAAAGCAGTGAAGTCTAAGGCACTTCAGATACTTTAGATACTTCTTGATACACTCTCAAGTGTGGTGATGACTAGAATTCCTGGATCTTTGTGTTTTTCCATATTAACCATGACTACAAAACTAGACTTCCCCAGTTCTACGCATCAGCTCTGTATTTTCCTGTGTTCCCTACTCTTAGTTTTCATGCCATTTTGAACCTTCATTTATCTTGCCCAGAACTTTGAACTTCACTCCAGCCCTTTATTGAGAGACTATGAATGGGCCAGGAAAAGCAAGGTTCTGGAGTTCAGCACCCTTAGTGAAATCACATTTCTCTTTCCCTTTTATTTCCTTTCTTTTATTTATTTATTTATTTATTTGTTTGTTTGTTTGTTTGTTTGTTTGTTTATTTATTTTTAGGTGAATGGCTCAAATGGCTGCATGGATGTTTTTGTCATCTAAGAAGCCGACTCAATGTCTGAAGAAATGCTCGTGCTGAGTGTTTGGTGGCTGAATTAGTGAGATAATGACTGACGGTGGACAATCAGGGAGACTGCCTAGGAACTCTGATGCTGAAGTAATCTCAAAGGCCAAGTTGAAGTGGACTCAGAGATGAAGAAGTGGGATTTAGGGGGCTTTTTTGGAAAGGTAGGTTCAGTAAGATTTATTAGTCGATTGAACATCAGAGTAAAGCAAGGGTAGGATCACAAAGGCAGCCACATTTCTGGACTGAGCACCTAGGAGAAATCAGCCGCTAAGAGTAGGACTGAGTTCACATCACCACAGACACACCTCACAAAGATCATCTCTGACTGACATCCAGCTGAACAAAATGAGTAAGGCACAGAAAGTCGAGTACTATACGATCCCACTTCCTGTGGGGCATGGAATAGGTGTCCACCAAGGAGAGCAGTGGCTCCTGGGAGCTGAAGGAACTTCCAGCTTTAGAGATACACTTTTACTCAGTTTCCCCAGGAGATAACTAGAGAGGGATTGTCGAGATGGCCATGTCACACAACAGGGGGGCATTGCAAGCCAAGGAACTGAAGATTAGTACAATGGTGAATATTACATTACATGCATGTCTCCGGAATAAAGGTTCTCAAAAACAATGATCTCAAATTACCAACCATCTGGGTGATGAATCTTCCCTTTTTAAAGAGTCTACTCAGTCAGCTGGAAATGAAGAACTGGCAGGAATCCGCAGAGACCTAAACCCCTGTTTAACTCCTGGAGAAGCTGCAACGAGGGCGGCTGCTAGAGCAGAAAGATGAGTCAGAACAACCCCAAGGAAGTGACGTGTCTGCTGTAGTTAGGGCCTGTTACATAAAACACTTAGTTTGCTCTGGTCTTATTTCTGTCCATCACTTGTGGAGAAATCTCATAAGAAACTCCTAGCCCTTGGTACTCACTTTTAGCAGAGAGCCAGAAGTGGGAAAAAGAGTCAAAACAAGGCAGATTTTTACTGGGCCTCTGAGTTGCATATAATTTGTGCATTATCTGAAATTTTTTTTTTTTTTTTTTTTTTTTTTGGTTTTTCGAGACAGGGTTTCTCTGTGTAGCCCTGGCTGTCCTGGACTCACTTTGTAGACCAGGCTGGCCTTGAACTCACAAAGATTCGCCTGCCTCTGCCTCCCAAGTGCTGGGATTAAAGGCGTGCGCCACCACCGCCCGGCACATTATCTGAAATTTATGATTTTAAGTTCATGGAGGCGCCTTCAATATCTGCCACAGCTTGAAACCTATGATATAGCTGTCCTTCTTGGTAATGTCTCTCAGTGTTGGTGTTGACTTCATATTAGCCACTTAACATGGTTTAAAAATGATGGATCCCAACCTGAGAAAATGTCTAATTTATAATTTATTCCAAGAAGGCTCCAGGATTATTTTCTTTTCTCTTTTTTGTTTTGCTTTTGAAGATCTTCCCCCAACTCCCGTGTGTGTGTGTGTGTGTGTGTGTGTGTGTGTGTGTGTGTGTGTGTGTGTCACTTGAGGGTAGAAGGCATGGATGTCCTGGAGCTGAAGTTATAGCAATTTCCAGCCATGCTGGGAAGTGAACTTAGGTCCTCTGGAAGAGCATGCATGGTCAGCTGCTGAGCTATCTCTCTAGCCCCATAGGTTTTTCTTAATAAAAGTTCCTCAGTGATTCTCACATATAGCTCAGGATATGAACATTTGTTTTGTTTGTTTATTACTGTGTGTGTAGATGATAGAATAGGGATCTGCAGGGTCAGGTGGCCTTGTTTCCGAGCCCATGCTTAGGTCAAAGGACAACTTTGTAAACGAACTTTTAAATTATTATTTATCACTTATTTATTTATTACTAAATTCACTTATAACAAACACCAACAATTTCTTAACTATTAATCCTATAAATTCCTACAACCCCTTTAAACTATCCACTAAATCTATTGATAATTATAACAACTACTTTCATAACCTTTTAGAATGATACAGTCTCTGGGGCAGGTCCTCAGTCGTCAGGAACACAGTCTCTGTTGTAGATTCTTTAACACACTTAGCAGTCCTTTTTCTGGATCTCTCAGATGCAGGTTCGTCAGGGTAGTTGGTTATTGCAGTCTCACCTTAAATAAGGCTTCATGCTTTCTTCTTTGTGGGAGACCCCAGCCGTCTGCTGGCCAACTTACTTCTTTTGAATCAGGAACTCAGCTGCTCTGCCTCAGTCCTTAAAGCCAGGCACAATTTCTTTTAGGCCACTGTTCGGACAGATCAAACCCCTCTAGGCAAAAGCTGAGCCACAGGGTTTAGTCCTTGGCCTTTTGGTGTCTTGCTCAGGCTTTCTTTGCTCACCGGCTTCTTTCTGCTTCAGGGAAATCTGGCCATCAAATGATGGCCAGCACTTTTTTCAGCAGGACTCTTGGAGCTCTCTAGCATCAGGGGCCTCTTCTTTTCTGGGCTCCAAGCCCTGTCCTCAAATAGGAGGAACTCTGTTTCAGCTTAATTTGGGCTCCGCCCACTTAGCAGCTGAAAACAATGTCAGGCCAGATACTTTGTTTCTTCAATTCTATTGAGTCTTTCCTGTTTTCCTGACTTCAAACTTGTTTTTCCGTGTATTGAGTCTTTCCTGTTTTTGCTGACTTCATGCTGATAATGCTCTTCAGGCCCCGAATTAAGAGACAGTATCAGAAACTCCTATATATTTTCTAAATCTAATTTATCTAACCCCTACACAACTTTGTCCCAGGAATCAAACTTGGGTTGTTAGTTTTGCACAGCAAACAACTTCACTTGTTGGAGCGCTATCACTGGCCCAAATGTCTGATTTTAATTAACATTTGCTGAGATGTTAAGACAAATTTACCCTGCCCCAAAACTTAAGGAGAGAAATGTACGATTATGCAACAGGAAATATATATAAGTGATGTTACCAAAGCAAAAATCATCTTGGAGTCCTAAAATTAAGTACTAGAAAAAAGGGGACCAGAGTCGTCTGCAGATACAGATACCCAGCTACAGCAGGGTCATCAGGAAGCCTGAGGAATGAACACTCTGGGCCTCTCTGCAGAGCTAGGACTGAGAAACGCTGGCCTGTCGCATAGCAACCTGCATGTTAAGAAGCCTTCCTGCTGGGCTTGGCCTCCCAGGCCTGCTATGCCAATTCTCAGGAAGCTGTGGTAAGTGCTAGACCAGCATAGAACGTCTGAGCCAGGGTAGGCTATTTAGTGAGCCGCTGTCTAAATAAATAAATAACAACAATGACAGAAAAGAAAAAGAAACAAAGTGAAACACATCCAGGGCCATTCTGATATACACTGAAGCTTGAGATTCATTTTTCTAGAACAGTTAAGAGTTTAAAAAATTTCCCATCACTCCACAATGATTCTTTTTTTTGGTTTTTTCGACACAGGGTTTCTCTGTGTAGCCCTGGCTGTCCTGGACTCACTTTTGTAGACCAGGCTGGCCTCGAACTCACAAAGATCCACCTGCCTCTGCCTCCCGAGTGCTGGGATTAAAGGCGTGCGCCACCACCACCCGGCGACCACAATGATTCTTATGTGAGTATAGTTTTAATCTTCCATACCTGATTTTAATGAGAAATCAAGATGAGAGGCATCTAAACAAGATTTACCTTTATAATAAAAGATAAGGAGGCAGTGAGTTGGCCTAGTGGGGCGGCCTGACCACCAAGCAGCAGGCTTTTAGAGCAGGGAGGATCTACCACTTGGGTAGAGTGTGATATTTACCCAAGGTGAAAGGAGAGCCAGCCAGCCACACATCCTAATGTACCTGTGGCATGTGAGCATGCTCCCCTCCAACACACACAATAATAATAATAATAATAACAATTAATAATAATAATAAAATTTAAAAGAGAAGGGGCTTCCCATGATTAGATCCCTGGCCTATAAAAGAAGCCAGATCTGCCTACTCCACATTGAGTCCCCTTTCTAGCAAGCACTTCTAATTGTCTACTCAGAGATGCTAAATCTGTTCTAATATAAATCTAACCTAATTCTTGTTGAAGACTTCATTTTGTCTTTATTTTCAGTGGCCTGTTCCAGGAACCCAATTTTGAAGTTACCTTTTCTACATGTTGTCTATGGAGGAAACAGAGGCGTGGAAAGCAGGCTGCGTTAAAACCAAGACACAAAAGCAAATAAAGTTAAAATAAAAGTAGAAATCTCCCAGATACTTCCCAATAGCTATATAATGAAAGTAACACCATCATTTCCAAAGGGATTGTGGGTAACCATCTTCTCCTTCATATAAGACCTTAACTGTGGTCTTAAGCCACTTCAAAGAGCACCAAAGGCTACCAAAGAATTCACTTGATTCTACCCTCTGTCTCTTCATTTTCTTTAAATTATCTCCAATGGAAGATATTTGGAATTTTTAAAGCCTCATTTCCAATTAAAGGTAACTAAATCCTTGTCCGGTGATGTACTTCAGTGACAGATATGATAGCAAATTGAGTTTCCTTGGTGGCAATCTGAGCGCTCTGCCTGCCCTCACTGGTGATGCCTGCGCCCTCTGTTTTTGAGGGCTTCATGTGTTGAGAACCAACACCCACAGTCTACTCTGCTGTCTGCATCATTTTTTAAAATCTTAGTTCCAGTGGAGCTGGGCATCATGGTGCTGGGGTGATCTGAAAACTGCTTGCATTTTGTTGCTAATTACTGGCCCCAAGATCTGGTTGATACCCCAGATGAGGATCTTGTCAAGTATACTTGTCTTTTTTGTCTAAACCTTGCTCTACCTAATTTAAAGTTGATTGGATGAATAAATGCTGCAACCAGCCTGGATTGGGTAGAAGATAGGTAGGAGGGGAAAAGGTTGGTGGGCTTTTGGAGCAGGGAGGATCACAGGAGGAAGAAACCAGATGCAGGAAGGAGAAGACACACCATGGGTTAGATACAAGAACATCATTCCATGTGGCCTGGAACATTGGCATAACATGGAGAATAACAGCCCAAGGGAGCGAATGTATATATTGGGTTGTATTTGGGGAATAGCATTAAAAGCTAGCTTAGATGGGCTAAGATTGCACAATCCAGGCTAAGGCTTGTTAAAATCCATCAGGTGTCTGTGTGTGATTATTCGTAAGTGGGCTAAGGGACAACTTCATTGACCTAATAGTCATAAGTATCAATTACAGATATTATTATTTCATACAACATGGTAGTGTGCACCTACAGTCCACAATCCCATTAGGAACTAGGAATGGAAGGCAGATCAATCAGGAGTTTGAGGCCAGGCTTGGGGTGGGGCAGAATAAAGACAGAAAATTTTTTTGTCTAAAAGTTTAAAGTTTAAAAGTTTAAAAACAGAGATTCACTGTAATCTTTGACTTGCAAGACACCTTACCACTTAGGGTGTGTTGCTACAAGAATTGAAACCTGATGCTGGTCAATTATGTGAGTAGCTTTGTCAAAATGGAAGGTGTCTTAGGCCTGCATGGTTTTTAGTAGCCAGGGCAGTGGCAGGGAGCCCAGAGGAAACCTTGGGACCCCTGACACCACTCCACTCTTCCATCTTTGTCTTTTGTGCAAGTCAAGCTCCTGGAGAGGGTCCACCTGACAAAGACTGAACATGTGACAGCAGGAGAACAGGGCACATTCACCAAGACTGCTCAGGCCAAGAGAGAAGTGCTACCCAAGGAACGAGGACCTGCTCACTGAAAGATAGAGAAAATGCTGAGCAAGTGAAACACCTTCAGAAACACCTCACTAGCTACATGCTGGAAAAGGGAACACACCATTCCATACTTGCGTTTAACCCCAAAGCCTGGCACACAGGTAAAAGTTTGTTCATTAGAACAACATTAACTCAAGTGTTTTCCACCACGAGTCCCACCAAAACCTCCGGTAAATGCGTGTGTGAAACTTTAAAGCTCTTTGCACACATTATCCTACCCTCCCGAGTCCCCAATTCAGCACCACTGACTAGGGGAGAAAAAGAAGTAGAGACTTGAGCACCTAGAGGGGAGGAAGGGAAACAGCTTCGTGTCTAGCTCCATCTGGCTCTCTCCCACCTTCTTCTGGTACCCATGACTTAGCAGTAGTAGGACCAGAGTGGATTTCCCTGACCATGGCTGCCCTGTACTCATGCTGAGACTTCTCAACCTGCTGGAATGACAGGGTCATTCGCACTCAACTCTTAGGCAGTGAGCAAGAACACGGCCTCACACCAAAGAGTTTAATTCTATTGGGAGCAAGTATCTGGTTGTCATCATACGGTACAATAAAAACGCGCTTACAGAGCAAAATTGAGCAACGTGCCCTCTAAGTCTGAGCACCTTGACTCAACTACCCACTTCTAGGGATTTATTATAGAAAACAATCACGTGTGTGTGAAGAGACCAAAAAGCTGCTCATTGTAGTATCACAGTAGTGGGAAATCAGAAATTCCTCATGTCCAACAGTGGGGAAGGTAGTACATCCAATGGCATCCATACAACTTAATGTTATACTGAAATTGTAACAGAAGAAATTAATTACACACAGATCACGGAGTAAAATGGAACGCATCATTTTTCTGCCAAACAAAGTCTTACAGGTAGAATAAAATAGAATACAAGAAAATATGAATAGTTATAATTATTTCCGGGAAGCTGTGTTTTTTTTTGTTTTTTGTTTTTTTGTTTTTTTGTTTTTTTTTTTTTTTTTGGTTTTTCGAGACAGGGTTTCTCTGTGTAACAGCTCTGGCTGTCCTGGTCTCACTTTTGTAGACCAGGCTGGCCTCGAACTCAGAGATCCGCCTGCCTCTGCCTCCCAAGTGCTGGAATTAAAGGCGTGCGCTACCACTGCCCGGCCCGGGAAGCTGTGTTATGGAGACTTTTTCCCCCCTCACTTCATTTACTTTTTTCTTCCTAAGTTTTTGACATTGGTAGATTTTAAATTATAAACAACTTCAGAACAAGTTATTTCATGTCCTTATTTTTGTTTTGTGTATGTCTGATTGTATGCAAAGTGTGTGTGTGTGTGTGTGTGTGTGTGTGTGTGTGTGTGCAGATGTCCTCAGATGTCACAAGTGGGCATCAGGCACCCTGGGGCTAGAAACACGGGTGGTTGTGAACCAAATGGATTGGGTCCCCGGAAGAGTAACAAGTGCTCTTAACTACTAGAACTGGTTATTTCTAATTCCCCCATAGATACAGGAATGTAGTTGAAAGAGCTGTGGTTTAAAAGTGTTGGATACTTTTCCCACCGACAACTCTTGCTAATTAGGTCTCAGCACTCCAAAATGCTACCCGCTTTTTCCGAGCTCCCTTCTCTCTGAATGCTCATCTGAACTGCTGAGATTTCCTTCTCCAGCAGACTTCTAACAGGTTGATGGGACATTACTTTCTCTCAGGCAACTTCACCCTGAGATCACCGGCCGCTCAGAAGCTGGACCACTGAGTCTGGAAACCTAACAGTAACCACCACCTCTGCCCCGTGGTAAACTCTTAACCTGGTCTGTCTCTAGAATGGGATTTAAAAATAAAAAATTCCTAGTCTATTAAAATCTACATTTGGAATTACAAGGCAGGACTCTTGAATCCTGGCTTTTAGGAAGTATGAGAAGCTAATTCAAAGCCAAAGTACTCGATCCATGATGAGGAGCTTCAGAGTGACCACATATCCCACAGTCCCGAGTTCAGGCCTGGTTCCCAGTGAGATTATGAGGAAGGGCCTGTCACTCTCAAAAGTGTGCCAGGCGGACAATGACTTACATCTTTACCTTTGACACAGGGCTGGCATATGGGGTGCACATTTACCTATAAGTAAAAGCTAAGGAGAACATTATTACTATCCTCATTATTCTGATTCTAGATCCAATTACCAAAAATGAGATAACTGTGTTTTGTGGGGAAAGGCTTTTGTCACAACAATGCAAACCCACATGATATCATTGCATATTACTTCAACTTCATATGTAACAGCTTTAGAGAACTGTTACAAATGACACCAGGTTATGATTAGTTTGCTGTGTTTAGACATATTCTAATTAGAAAACGTATTTCTTGGAAACTGGGCGGGGGAAGTAATCTTGACTCTTTCTATCTCTAAGTACTGAGAGGCAAATCTGGAGACTAATTAGCTCTGTGTTTCATAATGTTTCACACAACTCACACCCTGACCAAGATTTATAAGTCACAATGCAAAAATAAAGTATATATTTTGATTTAAAAAATCATATACATTAAATTATAATTTATCCTTGAGTGTGTGCCACATCACATATGTGGAGGTTGGAGGACATCCTTAGGTATCCTCAGGTGCCATCTTCCACCTTGTCTGGGACAAGGTCTTTGTTGTTCAGTCCTGCTTACAGCAGGCTGGCTGGTCCAGCTGCTTCTGGGAGTTCCATCTCTGCCTCCCGTCTGGCTGGAGGAACACCAGGATTGCAGACTTGCACTACTGTGTCTGGTTTTGTGTGGGTTCCAGGGAACCAAACTCAGGTCCTCACACTTGGATAGCCATCTCCCCAGTTAGAGATTATCATTCAGATGTGGTTTTAGTGTTCCTCAAAGGCAAATACACTCCTAAACATCCAGGAAACCTCTAGTCACTGATAGCTCCTACATGGGACCAATGCATAGTCATAACAGGAAATCCATTATGCTTGTTTTATTAACTAATTTGAGAAGGCTTAATACCATCTAGAGTCTGATTATATTATAATCTCTTCCCAGGGGTAAGACTTTGAAAGGCAGAAATGTCTGGAAGGCTACAGTGCAAGGCAGTTTCTGTCGGCTGGATTTAGAGTCTCGAGTGCTATCTGGAGCACATATTTCTTCCTCAAATTGAAGCTGCAGATACCCAAGATAAACGTGGATTCTCTTGTTGAGAGATGTGTACATGTGTATAAAACTAAGGACAACCAGCAACTCCCTACAGCAAAATTAGCAAAAGCAGTCACCCAGGAAAGATAATCTATGCCCATGGAAACAACTCATGCTAAATTCCAAGGCAACCTTCCTGCGGAGGCCGCTGGACACAGACTCTTTTTGATGCTGTCCCTTCGAGAACTTAAGGGATAGTAGATAAAAATGGATTTGTTGCTCCTACTTTCAAAAGCTCGTGTGTTCACAGGCCAGTCAGATGGCTCAGCAGGAAAAGCACAAACCACATAAGTAACAGCCTGAGCTGGGTCCGCAGATCCCACAGCCGAAGGACAGAACCAGCTCCCAAAGGTTTTCCTCTGACCACACATGCCTGCCAGCGTGCACACACCTGCACTCATACACATTCATACACAGACACATCCACATGCACTTTTTAAAATTTAACACGTTCTTTCCGAAAATGCAAGCTTAGAATTACAGTCTTCTTTCCCTTCGTCTCTCTTTCCCAAATTAATTTGACTTCCTGAACGCTTCTGAAATTTTATCAGGAAAACACTTGATCATTACAGTTGGCTATATAATCGATCACTTGATTTAAAAACTATTTGGCCTGATAACGTAAAGTACAGGGATTTTTTTTTCATTCATTCAACAAATACTGAGCACTTTCAAGTACCAGACACTGAAGGGACAAGTAAATACGATCCTTGTTCTCATTCTAGCAAGTAGACAAAAATGAAACCATCTCTATGGCCGAATGACGAACTTGTGGGAAAGGAACTAGGTTATATTTCACAAGAGCATACAGTGGATGCCAGTCTGCCCTGGGAAAGTCTGGACATTAAGGAAGAGCCAAGAGCTTATGTTGAATGTTAAGTGCTGAAGAAGAGAGAGAATAGAACGGTACAGTCAGATGAATTCCTACAGACCATGGGAGGAAAAGACTAAGTAGGTTCAAAGAACTGGAAGTCTGAAATAAGTGTAGCCATTCTCCCATGAAAAGAGGAGTTTGAAAGATGAGGTTCAAAGGTGAGGAACAGGACCACGGAGGCCACTGGAGTATGGGCTCTTCCTCAGCCATTGCAGAATCTTCTACATGGCCAGGTCAGAATGGCCACTCTCACTCTACAGTAGACAGGCTGGACTAGGGAGGAGCAGATACAGTAGACCACTTCTGAGGCTGATGGAGGTACAAGACAGAAATGAGTCGGGAGATCCAAAACACAGCCAAGGAGGCAAAATCCCAAGACGTAATGATGAGTGTGAGGCTCCCCCTAAACCAGTAGCCTGTTGGATATATGCAGATCTGAAGCTCAGAGGAGAGGTGGGGCTTAAAAAGTGCAGATGATTCCTAGATAGGAATTGAAAGCCATGAGATGGCCAGGGAGAACCCAGTAAGAGTCATAAAGACACAAGAAACATATCCATTTAAAAATAAGGAGAAAGGAAAATGGAAAGCTACTGTTTCCTCGATACTGAGTTAGGTGGACGATGAGTCCTGGAGATGGACTGTCATGGCTGTGCAGGAAAGTGACGGCATTTAATGCCACTGAGCTATTCACCTAAACACAGCTGAAGTGATACATTTTATCTTATCATAATAATAATAAAAAAGAATACTTGTGTTATTTGTAGAGTTTAGCCTAAGAATGCATTGTATCTACTAATGAATCAACATAAACAATGAAGGTGAGGGAGAATGGATCTCAAGGGAAAACAATGTATAAAAGGGAACTAATGAGGTTGGTAGAAAGCCCAGTGTTATACAATGAAAGCTAAGGACAGCACATTGGTGGGCTGTGTCCAATCAGGATGCTACAGAGTTACATCATCTGGTGAGGTCAGAAAAAAGAACCCACTAGTGTCAGCAATATGGCAGTCAATGGTGACCTTGGAGAAGGCTGTTGGCAGTGAAGCCTGAAAAATGACCAAGTGAGGGGAGAATGGGATATAAATCAGTCCAGAGTGCAAGTCTGACTATTACAGGAGGAGATAGGATGGTGGCTGGAGGAAAATAGATGCTTCTTCAAAGTAAGTGCGCTGAAGGCTGAGGAAATGGCTCCGTCAGCAGTGTGTTTGTCATAAGAGAGCGAGGACCCAATTTTGAATTCTAGAACCCCAAAGCCCAGGTGCGATGGTACATACTTGTAGTGTTGGGAAGGCAGAGGGTTCCAGGGGCTTTCTAGCAAGCCAGCCTAGCTGAGAAACCCTGCCCACCAAAACAAAAGTGGATGTCTGGAGAGATGGCTTAGTGGTTAAGGGTACTTGCTGCTCCTCCAGAGGACCTGAGTTTAGTTCCTGGCACCCACATTAAGAAGTTCACAACTGCCTGTAGCTGCAGCTCCAGGGCAGCCTACGCTGTTCCCCACTACCATCACACACACACACACACACACACATACACACACACACACACACACACACACACACAGAGACAGAGAGAGAGAACACATACACATAAATAAAAATAAAAAATGAATCTTTTTTAAAAGGATGGATAGATCCAGAAGAAGAAGAAAGCTGGTCTTTGAGCTCTACACACACACACACACACACACACACACACACACACACACACACACA
>CAJQZJ010037361.1:3395426-3397406 GCA_907164525.1 Lophiomys imhausi | reverse complement strand
ACACACACACACACACACACACACACACACACACACACACACACACACATTTACCCTACCCAGAATTTGAAGATAACACAGAACAAAGGTGCTTGGTCATTAGGTAAAGTCCTGCTCAAGGCTGAGAGGCCTAGCTGGTCTACAGAGTGAGTTCCTCCTCAGAGAAGCATGCCCGATCTCAACAAGTAATTAAAAGTCTCTTTGTTGGTAGGTGTGGTGGTGCATGTCTTCAATCCTAGAACACAGGAGGCAAAGAAGGAAGGCATATTTTCATGAGCTGGAGGCCAGCCTGGTCTAGTTGGCTATATACTGAAACCCAATTTTAAAAAGGGCTCTCTATCTCAAGGAAAGGAAGTTTCTTGGTAGTCAATGCGTCTGAGATATGTATCTTCAATGGCATAATCGACATATGATATGGTAGAGCAAAGAACCTCTAAACACTACAGCAAGAGGCCTTCAAAATCAGCCTTCTCCAGCTCAGGATGGTCTATGGAACCATGACCATAAGAGGCATGAAGTTGACCCCCGTCATGGTTCACGCTATTCTTTGGGGTTGAAATGCAAACCCCTGGGCTTCACTGCAAGCATACGTTTTCAAAGACATTACTTCAGGACTGGGGAGATGGCTTAGTCACTAAAGTGGTTACCAGGAACCACAAGGACCTAGTTTTCACCCTTAGCACCCACAAAGGATACCAGGTCACCAGTATGGTGTACACTTGCACTCCCAGTGCTGGGAAGACAGAGACAGATCTTTAGGGATCACTGGTCAGCCAGTCTAATCTAACTGATGAGCTCTACCCCAGTAAGAGACCTTATCTCAAAAAACAAGGTGAGCAGCTCTTAAGGAATGATATTTGAAGTTGGCCACTGGCCTCTAATGTACACACACACAGACACACACACACACACACACACACGCACGCACGCACGCACGCACACACGCACACACACACACACGCACACACGCGCACACACACACACACACACACACACACACGCACGCACACATGCACGCTCGCACACACGCACACATCCCAAAGGATGGATGGATGGATGGATAGATATAGATAGACAGACAGACAGACAGACAGACAGACAGACAGGCGGTAAAAGGTAAAGAGATGCCCATAGCATGTGCTCAGAATCATTAGGATCCTGAGACAGTGAACTGGATACCCTCTCTGCTGTTCCCTGGGTGAGTGGTGGACGTGAGCAGGAGTCAGGAGAAGCCATTTGAAAGTTTGTGATACACAAAATTTAGAGGCTGTCCACTTAGAACACATAAGATCTCAGACTTCTCAGTATTCAAGAAGGAAACTCTGCATTCACACAGGAGCCTCAGGGGGCAGACAGCGGAGCTCTGGACCGAATGTCTACAAGCAGAATAACAACCTCCTCACCGGTGATATTCTGCAGGAACAGCAGGGGGATATTTCTTTGGCAGCACAACTGGACGAAGTGAGCACCCTGTAAACACAACATAAAAACACCTGTTCTTTAAAAACAAATGAATTCCTACCAAGCCCACACTTCCAGTCGGAGACAGGGAAGAGCATAGCCCTTGTCTGGCTGGTCTGATCTCTTGTTTTCTGTAACAGTAACAAGTAACAAACAGATGCCCTGTCACCACCAGGACAAAAGCAACTGTGAGTCTGCACTTCACTCGCTTTACCTAACTGCCTGGGAGGTCCCAGGCGTGTGACTATGAGACAGCTGCTGTGTCACGGATGAAATCAATGCCACACTCAAATAGCAAGTGAAGCTGTGGTAACAGACAGAAAAGATGCTGCCAACATGAGGGGCAGGAATCTGCCCTCATTCTCCAGGTCTCCTCTTTAGAAAAGGCGGAGCGCAAGCTCTCTGGGGTCAAGGCTGACCGTTTGAAATTCCTTCAGGTCTCAATACTATGTTAAAATAGACATCTTTATTACCAACACAATCTGGATAAATAGATTTTTTTTTTTTTTTTAGATTAGG
>CAJQZJ010037361.1:3385426-3392926 GCA_907164525.1 Lophiomys imhausi | reverse complement strand
GAGCACTGGTTGTTCTTCCGAAGGACCCGAGTTCAAATCCCAGCACCCACATGGCAGTTCACAGTTGTCTGCAATTGCCGGGCGTGGTGCCGCACGCCTTTGATCCCAGCACTAGGGAGGCAGAGGCAGGTGGATCTCTGTGAGTTCAAGGCTAGTTTGGTCTACAAAGTGAGTCCAGGACAGCCAAGGATACACAGAGAAACCCTGTCTCGAAAAACCAAAAAAAAAAAGTACTGACCCTTTAGAAGGGGCTGAAGAGGGGGTAAGCTTCCAAGAGGTCTGTGTAGTGATCCCCCTTAGTCCTGCCCCACACACAAAGGGATGGAAGTCTAGCCTATGATGCTACCTACCCCCTGCAGACTCTCTTAATCTCTTACATGCTCAGTCTTCCCTATGTCCTGCAGGGCTGGGAATGGGGTCGAGGCACAGACAGGCTGAGTAGGGCACATGCTCCCACTTGTGCTAGCTTCTCAATCAAGGAAGGACCTTTACTAGTTTGACCCAGACAGGAAAGCAGTATGTCACAGAAACCTCCGCGGCCTGCACGTGAGTGTGGAGGCTGGAGGAAACCTTAAAGAGCTTGCAGAACACCGGAGCCTCTGACGGCTGCTCTCCATTCTCCTCCTTCAGGTCTGCTACTCATCTCTCCCTCCCCTGACCGCAGCAGCCTTACACGAATTCCGGTACAGTGGAGAAGAGATGGGGGAACAGGCTGTGTCCCGGATGCAGGGATATAAGAGTGTCACAGTCTTTTAGCAGGTACCAGGCAAACACATAAAAGGAGATGACAAGGACAGCCCATCCATCTTGGAGGACGCAGAGACGTCCTGGCTTGTTTTAAACTGCTACACAATGAGGACTACATCCTGCACTGCTGGAAGACAGATCCTGTCTATATATCAAACAAAAAGCCCTTAATCACTTAAATACCTAAAGAGAAAACGCATATAAATTCTCCTTCCAGCATGAACCATTCGCTTGCTCATAAATCAAGCTAGGAGAAATTGCCAAGAATTAGTCCTAAGCCTCCATGAACAGCTGCAATTTGGATTTTTTTTTTTTGTAGCTTCTCTTTCTCTGTTATGTTTAGTTTTATTCAGAATAAATACTGTATTTTCAGGCTTTTTACAGTCTAATAAAATTCGTTCTGCCATTTACCACTGGTACATTACAATGAGTCTAGTATCTGTTTTAAATGGTTTCCTTCAGAGACTGACAATGCCAACACCTTAGACCAAAGAACTGACTTGTATATACACTCTGTTTTTCCGGACATGGCATACTGTCTTGAATTCTTAATATGGTGTTTGAATCCATCCCTTAAGAGGGGACTGGAGAGAGGCCTCTGAGGTTAAGATCACTTGCTGCTCTTGCAGAGGACATGGGTTCAATCCCAAGCACCCACATCACGTGGCTCACAGGGTATCCAATGCCCTACTGTATCCTCCATGGTCAACCAGGAACCTATGTGGTATATATAAACATATGTAGGCAAAAAACACCTATACACCTAAAAAACAAACCTTAGAAAACAAAAATTATCCACAGGGAGGCTGTGGGAAGACTGAACTCACTCAACAGCCTTCTGTGAAACCTCACATTCCATAAAACTCCGGATGAAATGGAGCTACACAGTGAGGAGACAAGGCTGAAGTCTTGAAAATAGTTGCCACCCAGGGAACAAAAAGTGTGACAAATACTCTCTGCTCCTGTCACTGCAAGCCCACAAAGTCACAGATAAGAGTCCGCATCACAGCATCAGGCCATTGTCATTTTAAGCTCTTTGGATCCAGGAAACCGTCCGGGTACAAACCATCTTCATAGAGCATCCGCTCCTGATGGCTGACTCACATGCTTATGTCTCTCTGGATAACAAAGCTCATCCGTGCGGAGCTTTGAGACAAGTGATGACTTACTTCTGAAGCAACAGAAAATGTTCGTATTTTCAACTCTTTGCTTTTGTACCTGTAACCAGTGTGTCTCCATATAAGGCCTTGAACTCGTTGAATCGGCTTCCATCCACAATTCTAGCAATGACCTAAGAGGAAAAAGAACAATGCTCCTGAGAAGTTACATCACCGCAGCATTTCCGCATTGACTGAAGCTATTTATAAGGAAGGCAATTCACAGTGATGTCACTTTCAATCTCATGCTACAGAGGAAAATCTTTTCAGAATTTCTCTTGACATGCATGCTTAGTGCCCCAAGTCATCCCATCCTGTGGTAAACTCCACACTGCACACAAGAGAAGCAGCCGAGACTCTGGGGGCTGGTAGCAAGGCCCAGAGCTCCAGGGGCGGGTTCAGCATCTTGGCAGGGGTTCAAAGAGCCAATGAAAAACCAAAGCACAAATGAGAGTTTGGAGTAAGGAATGCAGGCTGGTTGGCTCTGCACGTGACCCGACGTTCCAGGGCAAGTCACTTATTAGAAAAACACTGTCATGTGCCCAATGCCACTGCGTAGATAAAGAAGGAGTTCAGGCAGCCGGGAAAATAGATGAACTGGTAGTAAAGGAGTCCGTGAAAACGATGCTGAGACAAACAGCTGGCTCTGACTCCAGCTCTACCATAGGGAAACGAATCACAAAACCCTCGGGAGAGGACTTGGTGAGCATGTGACAAGCCCCATGTTCCATCCCCAGCACTGCCTCCCTTTTCCAAACAGTCCGTAAGGTCCCCTAAGCCTGTTGTGACCCCACCCTCAGTAGAGGACAATGGTTTAAAAGTACCTAAAGCATACTGTCTCTGATGAAAAAGCAGATATTATTACTATTAAGCCTCAATAAATGCTCATTGATTCTCAATATGAGCCAGTTGAAGGTCTGGCTACATATATTGTTAATCTAAAAGGAGCAGAAATGTCTGGAGTTTACCCTTGGGTCTCCGTCACACAAGTCTTTCAGGAGACCCATGTTCAGTATGCTTGAGGCCCTGACTTCAATCCTAGTACCAGAAGAGAAGACTCGTAAACACAAATCCTGTGCCAAGCTTCTCCAGAACCCGTGTGAGACAGTGTGCATTACTCTCTGAGGCCCATGCTCCCTCAGCAGAGAAATGAGGGGCTCATCCCAGAAAGTAAAAGCTTTACTAAAATGACTTTTTAGTTATTTTTCTAAATATGGGAACGAAACCATTTTTTGGTGTTGCAGCCCTCCTAAAGCAAACCTTTCGACAGGCAATCAGTATATCACAGTTGTCGTTCTCCTTCATGAAAATGAAGCTTCCCAGAGGCCCAGGCAATCTGGGACCACTTAGTATAAAACAACCTCAGACTGGCTTTATAATTAATACCTCTCTTATACATAAAGTATATTAATTACCTTCAGAGGAACTCAAACTTCAGGAACAGACAAGCAATAGGATACTATTCTCAATTCTAGCAGCAGAAAGCAATACTCGGAAAGGTTGGGGGCCCCACTGACTGAAAGCATAAGCTCCAGAGGCCAAGTTTTCCAACTCATATTCCAGCATCACCAGGCTCCATGCACTATGGAGGCCTCTCTGTGAGGTTTATTTATTACAGTGAAAAAATAGAAACATTATAATAAACGACCAGCAAGAAGCAGTAAAAGCTGGATTTCCATTAAAACGTAATAAAAAGCACACGAAGGCAGGGATTGGTATCCGCTGCCACTTCTGTAGGTCTGGTGCTCAGAATATGTACTCCATAAATGCTGTGGGGTAAATGAAGGGGCTATTTAAAAAAAAAAAGGATTCTCAGCCATCTCAGCAGTTTGTGAGCACCATGGATTTCTTTATCTATACTTAATTGGAAACTCAAGCTAAAAACGAATTCTAAACTTCGTAGCTGAGTCATTGTTAAAGTGAAGTACCAGTGGAATTTCTATAAAATCAAAGATTTAACAGTAGTAACAAAATATTGCTAAAATATCTGTAGACATCGCTACAGTGCAATAGCACCCTCACCAATTCATGCAAAAAAAAAAAAAAAAAAAGTTGCAAGACACCACTATGGGAAAAGGGAGTCAGCCATAGAGAAACGGTTACTGAAGAAAATTTTTAAGGATAAGGAGTAATATATACATAATTTATACCAGAAAAAGTAGACTTTTAAAAAATTTATATACACATGGAGGAAATTAAGCATGTGCGTATATGTGCATATACCCAAAATACATTCTTTTTAGACTATATATAAATGTATACAGTCATCCTACATTCATGAGGACTTAGTCTATGTCCCACATCCAAATCCATAGATGCTGAAGTCCCTTGTACAGAATGCCTTAATATTTACATAGAGTTTATATACATAACTCCTGTTAACTTTGAATCATCTCTAGATTACTTATAATAAGTAACAGAAGATAAATGTGCCATATGAACAGCGACTGTGTATGTTGTTCAGGGAATTGCAACAAGAAAAAAATCTATATGTGATCAGTACAGAAAAATACCCTTTTCAAGGATTTCTGATCTGCGGTTGGAGGAATCCATGTACACAGAATCCCCAGATATGGAGAACTGCATGTATATGCAGATTAAGATAAAAATGTCAAAATATTAGCTGTTCTTTCTGAATGATAGAAGAAGCAATTTTACTTTATTTTCTCTGTTTCCGGCCCACACTACCCCCATAACCAATACAAAATACTCTTATAGTCAAGGGGGAAAGTACCTTAAGATATTAAATCCTCTAACATAGAATCTCATTAAGATGACTTCCTAATTTAAAATGTATTCTGCCAGCTATGGAGAACTGAAGAAAATCAAAGCCTACACACTCTAAGCAAACACTGAAAACTGTCACTCTAGATTACAGAAGGCTGTGTCACAAACTGTAACCATAGCAACACCTCCAACTATAATTGTCTACTCTTCACTAATGTCATACTGATCTAAAAAGGTATGTTTTTCTCTTCCAACAGCTTACTGGCATTTTGTCTATTTGGCAAAATAAGAACACTGAGGAAAAACATTTGAAAATGACTAAATTGCCCTCAATCATTCTTACTGCCCACAGTAACACCAAGTCCCACCCATGAACAAACCAAGCTTCCTGTGGTACGGTGAAAACTTCCCCATCACCGAGAGAGAGCCTTTCCTCACTTTCTGTCCCTGCAGACCAGCAACACCAGGCACTCTTGCCAAGACAGTGCTCCTGATGTCACTGCTCCTTACTGACGACACCCACACTAGTCCCTCAGCAAGAACACAAACTTTACGGATAACAGTTTGACTCGAGACTGGGGGGGTCCCCGCCTCCCACGTACCTCTCGGACATCAAAGCTCCTCTTAAGGTTCGCACCAACTATTCCATACAATTCATCGGCGGGGAACAAAGGCTCTTCAGAAGGTTCAACGGTAACCTACAGAAATTTAGGACAAATGCGCTGTGTTTAAGGGCAGGATTCGAGTAGCACAGGCCAAAGAGCTCTGCAAGAAAAGGAAGGACAGAAGGTTTCCTACTCACATCCAATTTCTTCTGATAATTGAGACTCCTCACAACCTTCCTTGTTAAGTGAAGGGCATGGTGGTCGTCCAAAGCGTAGTGGTCAGTGACCCCAGACTTTCTGCAAAGTCAAGCATACTCTAATAATCAGAACCTGAGAAAGGTAAGTAATTAAATATCTCACATCCCAAATACCTTCCCTAAGTCAAGGATGGAGGCATCTTTGCTTCCTAAACACCTCAATAAATGCCATCTTATTTTATTTTCATAATGTCCCTGGCAAAAGAGCATCATCCTCGTCTTCCAAGGAGGAAAGTCAGGTGAGGAGACTAAGTACTCTGCCCTAAGACCAGCAGCAGCTGCATCAGACCGCACGCCTTGGATTTCTCACCCTGACCTCCTGCTAGACTGCCGGGCTTGTCTGCAGGACATCTATTAAGGCTCGTTCTGTATACCTTGAGCAAATCATGTGTGTGTGCCGCCCATCCACAGCCAGCATGCTTTCACAGTGGAGTTATGCAACACAGCACCAGCCAGCTGAGCCTTTGGTGCAGATGCCCACACTGGTCTCTCCTCTCTCAGACTGCTAAGCTGCCTTCCTTCTAAGTCATACGTGACGGCTGGCTCTCACAAAAAGGCTTGAGTAACTGACCCTCGGACAACAGGTTAAAATGGGAATTGATAAAGTAGCTCTGTGGTGAAGTCTGTGGGAGTTCCCAGTCAGTTTCAAGTGCAACACACAAGGTATGAGCTGGCTCTTGGGATCAGTTCTGTCCCTGTCAGTGACTTGCCTTTTCAGACAAAACACACTAGAGCTTGCTCTCTTTTCTTTTCTTTCTTTCCTTCCTTCCTTCCTTTCTTTCCTTCCCTCTTTCTTTCATACTGCTAGAGTTTATTAAGAAAAGGTTTTCCTGAGAACCAGAGAGCTAGCTCAGCAGTCAAGAGCACAGGATGAGGACCTTCCAGAGGACTCATGTTTAGTTCCCAGCACCCCCACAGCAGCTCACAACAGTCTGACTCCAGTTTCAGGGGACCTGATGCCATCTTCTGGCCTCCATGAACAGCAAGCATGCATATAGTACACAGACATACATGTAGACAAAACATCCACATACAGAAAATCATTTTTTAAATTAAAGTTTTTAACTTAAGATGTATAATACAGACATTAAGGGACAGTATACTCCCAAGTGTGAGTGTGGCTTCCCAAAAGACAGTTGCAGACTCAGTGGGTAGAAGCA
Source organism: Lophiomys imhausi (assembly GCA_907164525.1). Lineage (NCBI taxonomy): Eukaryota > Metazoa > Chordata > Mammalia > Rodentia > Muridae > Lophiomys > Lophiomys imhausi. The sequence continues at coordinate 3,386,273 of CAJQZJ010037361.1, read as the reverse complement.
GTTGTGTGAGCATGGGGACCTGAGTTCAGACCTACAGAATGCACACATATAAATCTGCAGAACCCACATGAAATCGGGATGTACTGCATAAGCATCTGTATTCCCAGTGTTCCCATGAAGAGACTCAGGAGGAGACACAGGAGAATCCCTAGAAGCTTGTACCAGATATCCTGGCAGATAAACTGAAAAAGTCTAATTTCAGCCAAACTTTAAAATATGTTTTTCTATAAAAGATACCTAAAATTTGCCATAACAGGAAAGAGAAATCTTGGATGAGATACTATGCAAATCTCTGTTTAAAATTAACTCTTAATGATGACTGAGCAGGTAGGTATAAATGTGTATTTAAAATGACAGAGAACCCAAGGCAATTTGTGACTAGTCTTGTGTTTTTTTTTTAATTCAGACAGGCAATCCTCCTGAGTTCTGTGATTACTGACGTGCCCAGCTTTAACATTGTTTGGTTCTGCGGATTTTATTTATTTATTCATTATTATTAGTGTGTATGTGTGTGAATGTGATATGTTTCTACGCATGTGTGGTGTGGTTTATGTGTGTGGCATGTGGTGTGTGTGGTGTGATGTGTGTGTGGTATGTAGTGTGGTGTGTTTTTGTGTGTGTATGTATGGTGTCATGTGTGTGTGTGTGTGTGTGTGTGTGTGTGTGTGTGTGTGTGTGTGGTATGGTGTATGTGGTGTGGTGTGTTTGTGTGTGTGTGCTGGGTGTGTGCTATGTGGGTGTGGTGTTTGGGTGTGACATATGTGTGTGTGGTGTGTGGGTGTGACATATGTGTGTGTGTGGTGTGTGACATATGTGTGGTATGTTTGTTTGTGTGTGTGTGTGTGTG
>CAJQZJ010037361.1:3365761-3380224 GCA_907164525.1 Lophiomys imhausi | reverse complement strand
TGTGGGTGTTAGGGATGAGACTCAGGTCTTCATGCTTCTGCAGCAAGCACTTTACCAGCTGCAGTATCCCCCGGCCCCACAAACTTCATCTGTGAACCAGGACTGGCGACACATGCCTATAATCCTAGCACTTGGAAGATGGAGGCAGAAGGACCACTTGAAGTGCAGAATTTGAGACTAGTAGGACTTGGAACTACTTTGAACTCACATTCATTCATAGTCTCTTCCTTCCTTCCCTCCTCCTCTCTTCCCCGCCCTTCTCTGTGTGTGTATGTCTGTGTTTGTGTATGTGATACATGCTAAGCATATGTTCTACCACCAAGCTACACCCAGCTTAATCTAATTCTTTGCTGTTTTTGTCAGTATTTTGGCATATACTCATTGCATAGTGATAGTATTTTCACTCCAGTGTGTCGTGTGCTTTGATCCTATCTAACCCTCATTACTCATTCCTGACCCTCTCTTCTATTTTGCTTAATTTTCTTCCTCTTTCAAGTAGCCTATGCTCCACCTTCTATTTTCATTCCATATGTATATTTGGATTTGATGTGGGTGCTAGGGAACTGAATTCAGGTTCTCGTGCGTGCACAGAAGCACTTTATTCACTGAGGCATATCCCCACCCTGCTGAATAAAACTCTATCACATGCAAGCACACCTCACGTAACATTGCTTTACCCCCTCTTCTGTATATGGATATCTAGGCTGATTCCATAGCTTGGTTATTGTGAGTATTGCTATAATAAATGTGGCATCTTTATAGGTACCCTGTAGCATGCTTACTTAGATTCCTTCAACTACATGCCCAGCAGCAGTACAGCTGGATCATTCTGACCCAGGGTCTGTATAGTGCACATAGGCCTCACACTCAACACTCTCCTGCCTCTGCCTCCTAATTGCTAGAATCACTGGAGCATACCTGGCTGAACCCCCAATCTCTGAAATGCTCTATCTTTGCATATGAGCTTTTAAAATGATATCTACGGGAACCATGGAACACATTCTTAGAACTTTGACACCTCAGTCATTTCCTGGTCTGTTTCCTACTACCTCCCAGTCTTCCACCAACATGTGTGTGGCCCAGGCCTTTGCCTAGCACCTCCTCCCCAGCCCTACCTAGCAACTGTTGTCACGCATGCCCCTGAGAATCTCCGGTCAGGGAGGAGTGAAGCAAGTCTGGCACTGTCTTGGGGTGGCACTCTGAGGCATGTGCTCCAGATGAGGATGCAGGGAAGTAGAAGCTGGAAACTAGCCTTCTGTTCATCCTACATCTGGGTGCCAAGCATACCCTGGCATAGAAGACACACACTTGTAGCAATTATGTTTACTATGGGGTTGTTGTTTTGTTTATTTGTTTGTTTTGTTTTATGAAAAAAAAACTTTTTATCGGGAGATTGAAACAATGTCTCAGGTAGCCCAGGCTGGTCTCACTATAGCTGAGAATGACCTTGACCTTCTGATACTTCTTCCTCTACTTCCTAACTGCTAGGAATACAGTTGTGTACCATGACATCCAGCTCAAAACACCTTCTAGAATAAGCCAGGCATTCAAAAGTCTCAAAAAGAAAAAGATATTTCTCCTACCATGTTCCTTTCACTCTACACTTATTATCTTTTCCAGAATTTCATTATGTCCATGGAGGCACATGAATGTATATTCCTCCACAGTTTACCCAAAATTAATATACTATATAGAACCCAGAGTAGTCAAATTCTTAAGAGTCAAAGCATGGCACATACCTTTAATCCCAGCAGAGACAGGTGGATCTCTGTGAGTTAAGGTCTGCCTGGTTTACATAGCCTGGTCTACATAGTCTAGACCAGCCAGGGCTACACAGTGAGTCCTTGTCTCCAAAAAATAAAAAAAAAGAAAGAAAAAGAAAAAAAGAAAGAGAGAGAACGGTGGTTGCCAAGGCAGTGACATTAGGGAACATTTAATGGGTTTACATTGCAGAAAATAAAAAAAAAGTTCTACAGTTGAATATGGCAACAACTGCATGACAATGCAAATATGAAGCAAAATGAAACAATTAAGGTTTATTACATAGTAAATTTATGTGATTCCTTATATTTACCATATTTTTAAAGCATAGAATAGTTTGTGTCATATATTTAACTTCAATAAATCAATAATCAACCAAGATAATATTCTTACCAAGGGTGGTCCAGCCAAGAAGATGGTACCCTGCTTCTGTACGATGATGTTTTCATCAGCCATTGCAGGCACATATGCGCCTCCTGCGGTACAGGAACCCATGACCACAGCTATCTGCAAGGGAGGCATAGACAAGCCTTGAGGTGAGACTCCAACAAGAAACAGCATGGCATTGGCACAACATCCCTACAAACACTGCAGTGCCTGGATGCTAACAGATGATCCCTGGACCTCACTTTAGAAATGGAGTCCTGAGATGGTTCTTATTATGTTGCCTAGGCTAGCCTAGAACTCAGTCTTCTTGTCTTCTAAACACAGAGACTCCAGGCACATACTACCCACTTCCTGACTAGGACAGTATTTCTTTTATACTTGTTTTAATTTATGTGTACATATATATGTCTATCTGTGTCTATCCAAAATGTGTGAGCAGGTACCCGAAGAGAACAGAAGAGGCCATCTGATCTGTTCCCTTGGAGCTGGAGTTACAAGTTTGTGAGAACCCTGGTGTAGGTGTTAGGAACTGAACTCAAGTCCCTGGAAGAGCAGCAAGTGTTCTTAACTACTGTCTCTCCAGCCTCTTAGAATAATGTTTTGAGTTCTTGTACAAACCATTTTGAAGGACTTACGTCATACTCTCATAAAACATATACATGAAGAGCCTATCAGGAGAATGCTGGCCTGACAAACCCATAGTCTGAGCAGCTAATGAAGAAAAGAAAACTACCACACAACCTCGTCAATAAAACTGCCTTAAAAGGGAACTAATAATAACAGTGTACCAAAATAATCCCTGAGTTCATGGGAACATTGAGATAAATCTTTGAATGAATGTTACCAATATTTCATGCTAGCACAAATATACCCTCTAAATATAAAATTAACGTTAAAATTTGTATTTTAAAAGTTCACTCAAATGGCTGAAGAGGTGGCTCAGTTGGCAAAGTGATCCCAATACCCATGTAGAAAAGTTAGGTGTAGCCGGGCCATGGTGGCGCATGCCTTTAATCCCAGAACTTGGGAGGCAGAAGCAGGCGGATCTCTGTGAGTTCGAGACCAGCCTGGTCTACAAAGCGAGTCCAGGACAGCCAGAGCTACACAGAGAAACCCTGTCTCGAAAAAAAAAAAAAAAAAAGAAAGAAAGAAAAGTTAAGTTTGGTGTGTATACCTGGAATCTCAGTGCAGGGGAGGCAGAGAAAGCCAACAACCTCTTCTGACTTTCAAAGACATCAGGCATGCACATGGTACACATACATACATGCAGACAAAACATTCATACACATGAAATTTTAAAACACATATTTTATTTTATTATTTTTTTTTTTTTGGTTTTTCGAGACAAGGTTTCTCTGTGTAGCCCTGGCTGTCCTGGACTCACTTTATAGACCAGGCTGGCCTCGAACTCACAAAGATCCACCTGCCTCTGCCTCCCAAGTGCTGGGATTAAAGGCGTGAGCCACCACCGCCTGGCTAAAACACATATTTTAAAATGTTGTCTTCTGATTTCCACATGCACACAGCAGCATGCATGGGTGCACATATACACACATATAAACTAATAGTAAATACAATTTTTAAAAAATTAAAGAAAATGAATTTTGTTGAAGCTGGGTGACAATGAGTTAAAAATAATGTTTACTCTGGAGTATTCAAAAGCTTTCCATTTTAGAAAAAGCTTAAGAAAATCCTTGCTCAAAGATCAGTATGGCACAAAGAATAATACATAAGAGTTTGGCTAAATACCCCTCGACAGGAATAAAAACATCACTAAAGGAAAAAAAGTATGTAATGGATTTCTTTAAAGTACCACATGAAAACAGCTTTTGTTTCTAATCCCAACATTCCATCCACTTGCCTTATACTCATCCAAGAATCTGCTTTGATCAACAGCATGCCACACTAAGATTAAGCTCAAAGGACAGGGCTATGAGTCAACAATGTTCCAACTACATGGCCACCACAAAAACCTTTTCCTCTTAACTAAATGTTTTCAGTTTGTTATTAAACTGTCTACAACATTTAATTGCTACATAATACAGCAGTGGTTTTCTCTTTTTGTTTGGCTTATCCAACACGCAGAAGTGTGCTTTCAAGACATCTACTGCTACAACAATCTCTCCCCCTGCACACAAAGCGACAACACTCATGTAGTCAAGGTCACCATAGCAGACAGCCATCAGAGGCCCACCATGGCTGAGGAATAAATGAACTGTGGATGGATTAATAAATATCCAAATACATTCCTTTAAAGTGAGGCAAAATAACAAAATAAAATCCCAAGACAATAAATCTATGTGGTGTGCCTGAGTGTCTTAACTACCTTTGCACTGTATGAATACCTAAAACATTCCGAGCCTTTTGTAAGATTCTAAGGCAGTGCTTCTCAACCTGTGGGTCACGATCCCTTTGGGGGTCAAATGACCCTTTCCCGGGGGTTGCCTAAGACCTCAGAAAACTCAGATATTTATATTATGACTCATAACACTAGTGAAATTAAGTTTATGAAATAGCAACAAAAATAATCTTATGGACGGGTCATCACAACGTGAGGTATTAAAGGGTCCCAGCACCAGGAAGGGCGAGAACCACAGCTCCAAAGGGACAAGTTTTATTTACTTCAGCAGCCTGTGCTCTCCAGGTCACCTCAGACTCTCTCAGTACTCCAGATGGAAAACGTTCAAGGAACTCAGAGCAGAATCGCAGTGATGTAAGATTCTAAATGAGAACAGTTTTCATAAATAAGTCCTAAAAAAAAAAAAAAAACCAACAGACAGAGTGGAGTTCCATGAAAACAACTACAGAGCAAAGAAGAGGAAAAAATAGCAACTGTCAGCAAGTGCTGGGTAGAGGATGAGGGTGGGGGTGGGGGCAGGGAGGAGACAGGAGGGATTAGTTGTTTGTCAAAATACCACCTTACCATCTGCTGTGGACTGAGTGTTTGTGTCCCCTGTGAAATTCAAGTTGAAGCCCCATCCCCAGTGTGGTTTAGAGGTGAAGCCTCGGGGAAGCAGCTGAGGTTAGATGGTCGCGAGGGTGGAGCTCATGATGTTATCAAGGTCCTTGTAAATAGAGACACAAAAAATCTCTGTCTTTTTTTTTTTTTTTTTTTTTTGTGAGGACAAAACCAGGAGGAGACCCTTACCAAGTCCTCAACCAAAACCAACCAGGATGGCACTCTGATCGGTGAGGCCCTCCAGCCTACCCAGTCTACACTAATTGCTAATGACAGCACTTTAGTGGAATGGGAGCTGAGAGCCACCAAGGCAGCAGAAGTCTCACCGCTAAATGAATAACTAACCAAGTGTCAGCACCTGACTTCAGGGGCTTCTATCATATTGTCCTGGTGCATTTCATATGCGTGTTCTCCACAGTTCCTCTACAATCAAGGAAACCAACAATGCGGTCTTCTGACACCAGCTCCCATAGGCTCAGCAAAGGGCAGGTGAGTGTGGCAGACTTCTGAATCGGTCCCCGGTAAGCCCTGCTCTTGGTGTTCCCATCTGGTGTGACCCTGTGAGTACAGCAGAGTGAAACCACTCTTGCTATACCCTTTTATTTGCAGCCTCTCTCTTATCTTCTCCCTTTCTTGCTTCAATGATGATGCCAAGCAGCAAGCTGTGAAATACCCTGGGAAGGCCGCATGCCAAGGGACCGAGAACCGCCCTCCTAGCCAATAGCCAAGATGAACTGAGGGAGGCCCGGAAAGAGCCAATTCAGTCAACAACCACCTGAGTGAGCTAGGAAGTGAGCTCTTCCATTAAACTCTTGGGTGACTGTATCTTGTGAGATCCTGAACTAGGCCTGGACTCCAATCCACAGGAACTAAAATAAACGTGCATTGTTCTATAGTGCTAAGTTTGGGGACAGTATGTTCTAGAGCAATAGATAAACCATTTACCTTGGTCTAGCCATGTGGCTCTGTAGTAGAGTGACTTGCCTACTATGAAAAAGGCCCCAGTTTCAATTCCTACCATTGAAAAACTTTTACATTTATTTACGTGTATGTGTATCCTCCTAATCCAAAAATTTAAATAGGTAACATTTTAATAATATGTAAACAGATGTTGATAATAGCAATAAAGATGAAAAGAACAAACACAGGTAAGTCACCAGCTACACCAGTCAGCGCCCCACACTCTTGTCTCATCGTTTAACTCCAAGTTGCTTGTCGCCCATAACAGGGGACAGGGAGGACAGGTATGGAGGCATCCTGCCACTCCCTCTTCTGCTCACAGGATCCAGGGACCCCAGAGTCCAGCAGCACTGCTCCCAGCCCTAACTGTGCCCTTGTGCACATCCTACGCAAGGCCAACTGGGATCCACAGTCCCTGGAACCGCTGAGGGGATCCTACTGCATTCTCTGCTAAGAACTAAAACGTCACAAAACCCATGGCTACACCATGAGGTATGATGGATCCAGCGTGGGGTGTAAGCGCGTCATCAGTACTGTGCCAAAGGGGACATCAAGGGGACCCTGGTCAGGACAAAGATGAACTCCCAGAACTCTGTGAGGCAAACCCCCCATCACCAGAGCGGGAGGCTGCTCTACAACAGGGATAAAGGGGAGAAGGAGGCCCAGCACGATTCTGTGACTTAAATCACAAGCAAGAAAGTAGAAGGCTCTCATAGACGACACGTAATTTCCAGACACAACCCTTGTCATCATTTCCACAGCATGGTTTCTGAGCAACCGGAATAACTTGCTGCAAACCACAGGCAATCACACGAGACCTCTTTAGACAAAACCATTACCCTCTGGGTCTTCCCAGGGCAAACAGAGACCAGTTCTCATTATAGCAAGGTGGATTACACAATATAGCTAGCAGGCTGCCAGGGACTTGCCAGCGAGGTCTTAGACATCTGAACCTCTTATGTCCCACTGCAGAACTGGAGACCACTTTCCACCTCCACACACCCTGAGATAAATGCAACAGACACAGGAGAGTACTGGTGCTGGATGGAAAAGCCTCTCAATTAAGCTTCCCATCTTGCTGCCTTTCCTATTCAAAATAATTGAGAAAGGCATGTACTGCCTGTATCACATTGTTCCCAGCCTCGCCTGAAGAGCCACCATTAAGAATAAAAGTCACAAGGTGCATACCCCAGCTGAACAGCTGGCCAGAAGTCCAGATCACTGTCACCCACATTGATGGATCAGCACTCCGCTACCTGAGGTACTCAAGCTCACCTGCGCCAGCAGCTATGAAATGTACACAGAACGCAGGAAGTCCATGTTACCCAGAATGCCTCCTTCTCGATCTTTTTTATCAGACACCTCAATTAAGAAAGCCTTGATATAACCAGATGCATTGCTTTTGTCTCTCCCTCCTAGCCTCTACTCATCTGTGTAGAATGCATTTTTAAAATAACAGCATCAGCTTGTTGAGGTCCCTCAGAATGGGCACAGATACTTGAAACAAAAGCAGTCACTGAGGTCACCCCCACAAATAATGAACTAAGCCAAGTTTTGTCCTTTTTGGACAACATTCTGTCTACAGTTGGAGCAAGGGGCTTTTCCTACCAAGAGATAGGCTTGCGACTAATTCAATCATCTCCCACTGGAGATTCTTTGATGCTCATCTTCTACTTGTAATAGAATAGGGGGTGCTGTCAGGAGTTGATATGTCTCGATATAAAAAAAATCTAAAGTTAAGAAAACATCTTTGAATGCCATATTCTGCAGATCTCTTGAGGTTTTTGAAGAGGCCCTATCTATCTCTTATATTAGGATAAGCAGATGTTGCTTGTCTCTTAGCTTTATTTCTGATTAGCTTAGAAAATAACTATAATAGACTGTCATAGTACCTAATAAAATGACCAGCTTGCATGACTATTAGTTTTCATTTCTTAATTATCCTAAACAGTTTATGAGAATTAGTAGCAAAAGGCCAAAACTTCACATTTCATTTTTTTTTCTTTACCCCCTAACCCTTCCATCCCATTTCTCTGGGGTGGGGTGTCCCTATATAACAGTCCCTCATCTCAGTTCAGAGGTCGTATGAGGGCCAAGAGCCTCCTCATTCATTGGGGGTCTACGAGGCAGTACCACCAGTGAAAAGTGTCTCATTTCCCGGGAGAGAGAACTAAAAAAAAAAACAAAAACAAATATATAAGTAGACAAACAGATAAAAAATAGAAAAAAAAATAAAAATAAAAAATAAAAAGTCCATGTCCATGTTCCCTTTGGTGTGTTAGTTGTAGTATTGATATCCTCTACTATATAGCTACAATCAATGTCTGTCAGAGAAATGGGGCCAAATGGCTGAAGATCGATGCTGTAATGTATGGAGAGAAAATGGGAACTGTCCAGGCAGCCACTGGTATGTCATTTCTTAGTTTTGGAAGCTGCAGGCCCTGTACTTCCTATAAAATCAGATATATTTATCCCTCTCAGGCCTCTGAGGTGGTTGAAGAATAGATAGCTAGAGTCTCATATTTAAATTTTGAGTTGTTTAGGAATCAAGAGGGTATTCTGGATCTAAGAAGATATTTTTAAAATTGTGTTGCAAGTTAGTATGAATGTTGAGTTAGATATAGAACTTTAAACTCATGGAGATGGTTAGATAGTAGAATGTTAAAGTCAGGTACCAAATACATATGGACTGGACATTGGGAATGTACGTGAAGCCATATAACCCTCATAACTGTGGCCTAATTACCTCTGTTGTTTTGTATTATATTTATTGTTATAAGAGAAAGAGCCATTTGTTGGACTGAAAGGGGGAGCTGTTGGGGAAAATAAGATATACCTTAAACTTAAAAAAACAAAAAGGGAAGAGGATGGGGGGGGTTGAGGGTAGGAGGGTGGGACTGGATGGGGGGAGTAGGGAGGGGATTGCGATTGAGATACAACTTGAAGAAATAAAAAATAAAGAAAAATAAATAAATTTAAAAAATGAACTAAGCCAAGGAGGAGGGGATAGGTAACACTTATATAAGGGACGGACCCCTGACAATCATCTAAAATCATCTAAAAAGATTTAAAGCAAGTAGGGAAAAGCACAAAGGGGAAAAACGTGAGATGCCTGAGAAAGTGCAGTTTTATACTACTAGATAAATGAAGCCTAGATCAACAGAAAAGGACTCCCGATCAAAGCAAGCACACCTTGCTGCTGAAGGGACTTTCTATGCCAAAGATCAAGCTGCAGGAAGTGGACTCTGACTGGCAGTAGAAATAAGCAAGAAAGTGAAACTTCTGCTAACGATTATAAACCTCATACATAAGAAGACAGCAACGTGAAAACAGCAGACCGCAGGGACCAGTGTGCACAGGCCGCAGAGTGGCTTCAGGACAGGGGCTCAGAAAGGTTACATGGCCCCAACCTCTGAGGTCTTTAAACCCCAGCAGACGGGGGGGGGGGGGGGGTCACACGGCCCACAATGCAGTAAGGAGACAAAGGACTACACGGCATGTACCTCCTGCAGACTGTCGACTGTCAGCATTTGCATTGACAGTTACAGGAGATCATCTTTATAATATTGGCATGTCTCATCTCAAGGAAATATGTGAAGATAAAAATTCATCTGATATTGCTCTAATCACAAAGAACCAACAATAAAGTATGAAAAAATCCGCCAGGACCTATCTATCTAGAGAAAAGAGTTAGGAATCGCTGCTAGAGATTCAAGGAACAAAAACGATAAATATTCTGACTCAGAAAAGTCTCTTTTCTTTTTAACCTGAAAGGTCTAGATAACTGTCAACATTATTTCTCTATCTGAGAATATGACACAGGAAATGACACAAATAAGGATGTAAAAGGTATATTCTTAGAGATAAATGGGCAAATAGATCTACAATGGGTGAGGTTAATAACATTACATAAAAAAAAATCAATCTTAGGGTAGAAAATACAATTGGAGTGAGGTAACCATTGATCATTGTCAAAATGCATAAATAACATAACCAGAGTTATTTTTTAGTCTGTTCTGTGTTGTTATAAAACAATGCCTGAGACTGGGTATTTTACACAGAAAAAAAATTGTTAATTTGGTTTAAAGTTTTGGAAGGCAAAAGATCAGGCAACTCCATATATTTGGTCTCTGGTGAGGACTTTCTAACTTACATCACACTATGTCAGGCAGTATCATGGCAGAAACATGACAAAAGAAAGGTCATATGGCAAGACAGAACTCAAGAGACCAAAGTAGGTGCATGCTCACACTTTAATAATATAAAACATAAAGTCCATTCTCGAAGGAATGGACCCCTCCAAAAACCTGCATTAATCCATTTTGGGGGCAGTGCTCCCTGATCAACACACCTTCCACCTTCCACTAGGCCCACCTCTTCAAGATCTACCTCCACAGCAATGTCACTCTGAAGACTAGGCTTCGGCAAAATCCGTCTGGGGATAAGCCATATCCAAAGCATAGCATTACAGATGGGTGGCTTATATAATAAATTGTTAAAGATTTCTTTAACACTCTAAGCCACAATTTTAAGCAACAAAATATAAAGGGCTGAGGATGTGACTCGGATTATAGCATGAGGACTTGAGTTTGCTCCCTAGTACTAAGAAAAGTGGGACAGAAAGAGATGGAGAGAGGAAAAGGGAGAAAAGAGAGAGGAACCAGTCAATGCATTGCCATTTGCTTTAACAGTTACAAGAGGTCATCTTTTAAAAAATATTAGCATGTCCCACCTCAGGGAAATTTGTGAAGATATAAAAATTCATCTGATATTGCTCTAATCACAAAGAAACAACAATAAAGTATGAGAAATCAGCCAGGACCTGTCTAGAGAGAAGAGTTAAGAATAGCTGCTGGAAGGCTGGGCGCGGTGGCACATGTCTTTAATCCCAGCACTCGGGAGGCAGAGGCAGGCGGATCTCTGTGAATTTGAGGCCAGCCTGGTCTACAGAGAGAGTCCAGGACGGCCAGGCTCTGTTACACAGAGAAACCTTTTCTCGAGAAAAAAACAAAACAAACAAACAAACAAAAAAATCTGCTGGAGATTCAAAGAACGAAAAAAAATATTTTCACCTAAAAAAAAGATTAAGGGGAATAGCAAAGAATCAAGGTTGACATCAAAGCACCAATCCCATGACAGGAAAGGGTGATCAAAACTTGAAAGACAGCTCCATGGTTAAGACCACATGCTGAAAAAGAAAGAAAGAACAAATACATGCTGTTCTTGAGGAGAACCTGTGTTCAGTTCCTGGCACTCAAATGGCAGCTCATAACCACCTGTAACACTAGATCCTGGGGTGCAGGTGGTACACACAGATACATACATGCAGTCATACACACACACACACACACACACACACACACACACACACACACACACAGAGTAATCAGAAGACAGCACTAAGCAGACAAGCAGGGGTTGGTGATGAGATCTGGTTGAGCTAAGAGAGCCTAGGAAACTGTGCTTCGCCTGCTCTCTCATACAGTTGCTTCTGCCATTAGATGAGGGAGAGAGTTCTTCCCACACCAAGTCATCAGCCTTCCCCTGGACACCAGCCAGCGGTCCCCAAATCCAATTCAGTCTGACACTATCTGGAGATAGCACCAGGTCCTGCCAGACTGTCCCTGCTTCAAGTGCCAATCAGGAAGAAGCATCAGCATCTGGCTGCCTAACCATAGACTAGAACTCCCGCTACTCTCTCCTTGCATTTAATGTGCTAGAATGGCCCCCAGAACTCAAGCAAATGCTGTAGCTCGGCCTGCTGATTAATTAACAAAGGCCACAGAAAACAGCTAGATAGTGGTACACAGGCAGCCAGGAGCCTCTGTCTCTACAGAGCTGAGGCTGATCATCCTCCCGGCACTCAGATGTGTGTAACAAATGCGAAGATCTTCAAAGGGCCATATGGATTTGCAGGAGGGGTCTGTATGTCAGCTTGATCATGCAGACACAGGGATCATCACTTCCAGAAGGCTGGGGGAGAGGGGCCTGAAGCCTCCAAGCTTCTGATTGCGACTTGGTCCTTCGGGTTACCACCCTCCATCAGGAGTTGCTTCATTAGAAGAAAAAATGCTCCAATTGCCCAGGAAAGCCCGAGGGACTTTGCAGCAGGAATCAAAGACCAAACATTAAAACAAAAGAAGCTCCTGGCACTTTTACCTATAAGGATCTTAGGAGTCCTGTCTTAGGAACAGGACAAGAGACCAAACATGGGAAGCCACGCTTTTCCTAACCAGGAGCCAGGGGAAGAAACCACATGCACACGTCTGTTTTACACTGAGGCATTAGCAGAAAACCTCCAGAGACAGCAGAACCCCTGAGGTTTAGATGCAGAGACGTGGAGGGCCCAAGGGCCTGCATGAGGTGACAAGCAATGACTTGAAATTGTATTCAGTTGCTGAGGCCAAGTTCTTGGTGGGATTGGGGGATAAAATTAAAAAGGTGGGAGAATAGGGGAGCTCAGTGTGAACCTGAGGAATCTGGGGGAGGGGACAAAAGGTGATACAAAGAAGCTGCACAGAGTGAGAGTCCTCTGGCGTGGGTAGGGTTAAAAAGGGGAGTGGGGGTCAGGAATGAAAACATTGGTCTCTGGCCACCCTTAAGAAGTCTGCACTAGGAGGCAGAGGCAGGCAAATCTCTGTGAGTTCAAGGCCAGCCTGGTCTACAGATTGAGTCCAGGACAGCCAGGGCTACACAGAGAAACCCTGTCTCAGAAAAAGAAGAACAAAAGAAGGAGGAGGAGGAGGAGGAGGAGGAGGAGGAGGAGGAGGAGGAGGAGGAGGAGGAAGAAGGCTTGTAATCCAGAACAGACTGCGTGAGTGTGCTAAAGTAAGAGTGTGTGGAGTCTATGTCTACTCTGTCTCAATAGGACACTTACTGTAGGATTTAAGCCCCACCTAGTGACTCCAGCCAATTCCAGTTTCATCTCACAGTCCTTAATGTAGTTACACATAGCAAGACCCTTTATAATGAATTTACATTCCCACATTCTGAGAGTTTCAATTAAATAAACTATTTCAGATATAACTCAAGTGCCCACATTACTCTCGAATCACCCCTTTTTTTCTCCTTCCCTCCTCAGCGGCCACACCATTCATATCTGTGTGTGCCATTCCCCAGTGCGCAATTACACACAAGCATGACACAGTGAAAGTTCATGCACTCAACTGTCACACCCATGGGCACTGGCTCTACATTTACTTTACTGCTTTGTCTCAACACAGCTTTGACGTTTATTTATGTTGATGCATGAATTTCAGTTCACTGGTTTTGTTTTTTGTTTTTGTTTTTTCGACACAGGGTTTCTCTGTGTATCCCCGGCTGTCCTGGACTCACTTTGTAGACCAGGCTGGCCTTGAACTCACAGAGATCCGCCTGTCTCTGCCTCCCAAGTGCTGGGATTAAAGGCGTGCGCCACCACAGCCGGCAATTATAGACAGCTGTGAACAGCCATGTGGGTGCTGGGATTTGAACCCGGGTCCTTTGGAAGAGCGGCCAGTGCTCTTTACTGCTAAGTCATCTCTCTAGCCCCCAGTTTGTTGGTTTTAACAGCTAAACACCATTATGAATCTTCAATCGATGCACATGAAATATTTCCCTTTTGCTCTAATAAGCAATGTTAGTATGAACTTATTTCTATGTATCTCTTCACCATACACTAAAGTTTTTCCCGATACTAATAGATCAGTCCTAAACAAAAAACAAAACAAAAAATCCTTTCTTTTCAAACCTCTTTTCCTTGGGTAATTAACATTCATTATAATTCTGAAGTTAGTAAAAGTTCAAACTGAAGACAACCTTACAAAACTTTCTTACATTAAATATTAAATTCTGGCGTTTTGAAATTTTTATTACACTTGTTTATTTATTTTGTATGTGGCAGGGGGTATGGTGCCACACCATGCACGTGCAGGTCAGAGGCAAACCCTCAAGGGAAAGGTTCTTCCTTCTGCCTGTGGAAGAAGAGCTTGAACTCAAGTTATAAGGCTTGTGGGCAAGTCTACTGCTCTGAGCCATTTTACCTGACCAAATTCTGTTTTTTGGTTTTTTTTTCTTTGTTTTGTTTTGTTTTTTTTTTATCTGGTGGCAGTGACATCTGGAGTTCTAAACAAATGGACAAACAAAACGGTATTTCACTAATGAGAAATTACCTGAGTGATATTTTTAGAAGACATAATTGCCTGATTATAGAATATGCGCCCAAAGTGGTCTCGGTCTGGAAAGGTGTCTGCTTGCCGAGGTAAGTTGGCCCCTCCTGAGTCAACTGAATGAGGAAAATGAGAGAAAAGAGCACAGCTGGACAAACAGCCACATTGCTCATTAGATCTTAACCAGTCACTAAAGCCTGCACCCCCCATTCCTGTGTTCTAGAGTCAAACACAGCCTGCGCACCCCCC